>JAQQSO010007087.1:0-10864 GCA_028658305.1 Pachyuromys duprasi | reverse complement strand
ACACACACACACACACACATAAAACACTTGCCATGAAGAAATGAGGACCAGAGCTCAGTTTTCTAAACCCACACATTGCTAAGTGGGCGTGGCACCACCTTGTATGTCCATGCTCAAAATATAGAGACAGTGGAACCATGGAGCAAGCTGGCTAGATACGCTGCAGAGTCTGCAAGAGGTGGCTACAATTGTGATATCTTCCTTGATGAAAAAAAAAGGTAGAAAGCAATTGTAAAAGTGGTTTCAACATAAGCCTGACATGCCCACACACATATCAACACACACCACACACACAGACAGGTTTTAAATATAAAATAAGACTCAGAAATTAAATAAAAATCATAAACCATAGAAAGTACAGAAACTTAAAAGATTCATGATCCTTCTCTCAAAGTTATATAAGCAGGCAGATTCTGGGGAAGCGGTACTTCACACTAGCTAAGGGGATGCAAATCATGCAGGGGGCCACAGGGCTGCAGCTGTGGTGACTCATTGCCATGCAGATATACACTTTTCAGTGATGTAGCTGCCTCTGAGTGATCAACGCTCCTGTGAGTAACCCTCACTGTAATAACTCATTCATTCACTAAACTACACTTGAAACATGTTTCGTTGGCCTGTCATGGGTGCCTCAATGGATATTAATGAATAGATATTTGTTTGTATCTCCTCAGGAAAAGCTCATAGAGCACAATTGATGTCTTGTACAGGATCCAGTAGAAGCAAAGGTGAATTTGAAGGACTGTCGTTTTGTCCTTACAATTGGTACTGATGTACAAACATGCCACTGTCCATGTGTTCAACCTCTTGGTTAATTTCCAAACTTGAAAGTTCCTATTAGTAAAGGCACCACATACATATACATGTGTTGTTGAAATCAAGAAGCTACTGACTCAGAAACTATATCCATACTGACTAGCTATCCTAGTGCTGGAAGGTACTATCTATACCACCAGAGGAGAAAAGGAACCTTTCATCAGACCCACATGTGAGCTACAATAATGACTGGCCCAGCAGACATACCCACAAGTGTAAAGTGGCAAGAACAACAGCTAAGTAGCCAACTGCTTCCTAATAGGGATTAATAGCTCCTCCACAAGATGAAACTCATATCTGGGCAAGAACTTAAGGCTGGACAGATCACAAACCCTAGGTGAGAATTACTATTATTTTACCATTAATTGGATATCATATTAAAGCACCTCCTAATGACTTATCATTGTACCCATAGATTAAGACATCAATCAACCCTTTCAAGGTTCCTCATATCTTCAGTAGATGATAACCAATGCAAATTCCCACAATGGCCAGAATGCAGAGAATAAAGCTGAGGAATGTCTAACCCTTGATGTAACATAAATACTTCTACCTTCAGGCACAGGAGTGGCTGTGGAAGAGGGGGTGAAGAGCCTATAAGAGCCAGAAGTGGTTGATGACTACAAGAAAGCAGTGTCTTCAGGACACAGCAGGACAGTTCCATGTATGAGCTCACAGTGGTTGGCACAGCATGTGGAAGACCTTTCAAACCCAACAAATTCCAGAAGGACAGGGGAGATGGGAATGGCAAGAATGAAGTAATATTAATCTCCTGTGGAAATAAGGTTGTGGTCAGAGGAGTGAGACAGGTTGTGTCTTGGAAACTAACATTGACTGGCATCTGCACAGGACCCCAATGTGTTGTGTGACTTCAGTTCAGTCCACATTTGTGGAAACAGGGATCAGGAAAATTCTCCTTCAAGAGTTGGGTTCCCGCCTAGTTAGTCAACTGCTTCTCCATGATTCTCCCTCTCTTTCCAAGCCCCACACACCACCCCCAATTCCTATCTAAGACTGTGTAGCTTTTTCTGCCAAGAAATAAAATGTTAATAGAATGAAATACAGCAGTGAGTTTTAGTTTCAGTTTCCTGTTCCTGGAAATGCAGAAGATTGTGAAAGCAACTAGATCTGTGCTCCTCGGTGATTGGCCAACACCCACTGAGAGGAGAGGGGTAGAAGCCAGAAGGGTGTGTAAGTCCTAATGAATTAACCTGAAACTCCTGCTTTACACAGAGGAAGCAGGGAGGGGTTTCAAGGAGGCTGGAGCACAGCGGAGCGGTTCCTGCAGCTGAACTACAGTGTGTGAATCCAGTGGACATTGGATTTTCTGGTAAGTGGGCAGGAGCATTCATATCTAACTTCCAACCTTCTCTTTTCTCTAAATAGCTCATAGGTAACGAGACATTTAGGAACATGCCCAGACAGTGGGAATCCTCACCTTGGAAGCTACGGGCTTTGGTGAAAGGTGGGCAGGACTGGCTTGTGGGTGGTTGTAGCTAATCATTCAAGTTGAGGCAGACCTAAGGGAAATGATCCTGGTGGTGTTTTCGGTAAAACACATCCAACTGATTTGTTAGTCTCTTACTCCTCCCCCTAAGATGATTGTGGTGGATGTGTCAGGAGGTGGGATACCACTGCAGTGTGTGTGAGTTTTGTTGTATCTCCTGCTCACCTTGCTTCCTAGTTCAGGGTCAACTATTCCAGTGTTCTATATTTTTCTGTTAATATGCATTTTAGGCATATTATGCATATTTTATGTTAATATGCATGCTTGCAACAGATGCTGCATAGTTGTTGGGGTTTTATTTAATTTTTCAGAATTTTATACATGAATACCCCTGTGATTTCCACCACTCATTCTTGCCCTACCAACTCACTCCATATCCTCCACTACTTCCTCTCAAATTTATGATCTCTTCTTCTATTATTACACACACATACAAACACACACATACATATCCTACTGAGTCCTTTAGTGCTGTTCATATGTATATGAGTTTAGGTCAGACCACCTGGCATTTGATAACCTATCAGTGAGCTTGTTGCTGAAGAAAACTGATTCTCCCTTTCTCCACTGCCATTGATTTTGCCTGTAGCTATTCATCTAGAAATGAGGTTTTGTTTGACTTCCCCCATCCACATTGATGTATCAACTAGTGTTTTCATTATGCAGTTCTTTCTAAGGGAGCCATGTCCTTGAGATTTTATGTGTACAGGATCCTTGTCATGTTAAAAAGATAGTATTTATTATTGCTGGCATCCTGGTTTTCTGACTCGTAGAATCTTTCCACTTCCTCTTCTGTGATTTTCCCTGAGCCCTGTATATAATGGTTAAATTGTAGATGTATCAGTGGAGATTGGACACTCCACAGCACTTATTCTCTGCATCGTGGCCAGTTATAGAACTTTGTACCACTCCTTTACATACACTCAAAGGAATATATATATATATATATATATATATATATATATATATAACTATGGATACCTATTCATTCATATATATATATATATATATATATGAATACCAATATTATACCAGTATATAAACTGCAACAATGACTAGCCCAGCATGATGTCCCCAATGATGCAATGTTAGCACTTTATATTGGGGGTTTATCAAAGACATCTATTTAAACTTAAGGCTTATTGCATAGGAAGGAATCCACACCTGGTACTCTGAACCTAGTCAGCTCTTCATAATTGAAGAGGTCACAGGCATACTATTGCTGCATTTTCCCATATCACTATAGCTTCTACCTTTATAACCACAGATAAATGGAGCTCTCATTCCTCAGCAAAAAAGCTTCTTTTTACATTTAAATTCATTTTGAATTTCATACATGAATAATGGATTTATATCATTTCTACCTCTCCCTTTCCCCTTTCCAACTCATCCTGTGTCCTCCACAATTCATTACTTCTTTAAGTACTGTTGTTGTATATGTAAATATAAGTCTATCTACGTTTACAACCTACTGAGCCCATTTAATGTTGCTTACATAGAGATGCGTTTAGGGGTGACCATATGGGATTGGATTTATCCAGTGAGGGATAAGTACCCAGAATGTATACAGGACATCTTATTTTAAACACAAACACATCAATTTCCATCCATAATAAGCAAATAAACAAAACAGTCTTCAAAAGAAAGAAAGGTGTCCAATGAATACATGACAATAATGTTCAAAACCTTTAGCTCAGAGAAAGGCAGATCAAACACTACACTGAGGTGCTGGAGAGATGGCTCAGTGGTTAAGAGAGGTTGCTTCATAATTGTGAGGACCTGAGTTCACATCCCAGCAAGCATGTAGCAAGCTGGGCAGAGCAGCAAATGCCTGTACCACTAGCACTTGGTGGATCCATAGACAAGAGGGTTTCTCGTGCTTGTTTGCTTCCAGCCTAAGAAGGGAGCCCCAGATTCAAGGACACCCTGTTTCAGAGGAATAGACATGGAGTGGTGGTAAAGGAGAAGCAACGACTTCTGGCCTCTGCACATAGGCATGCAACAGCACACACATGCTACTCCCTTCACATAAATAAATAAACAGATAACTCTTAAAACCCAATGCAAATAGCTATCGGTCATCAGGGGTAAAATCCCACAAATGTTAGAGAGGATGTGCTGAGAGGGAAGGGATACCTCAATATGACTGATAAGTAGAAATACAGAAATGTATATTAGTTCTACTACCATGAGCAATTGTCATGGTGGTTTCCCAACAAAGTAAAAGGAAATGTTTACACACTTTTATATGAGAATATCTGGCTTTCCCAGCATCATTTGTTGAAGATACTGCCTTTTTTTTCCGGTGTATATTCTGGATGCCTCTGTCAGATATTCTGTGGTTGGTTTATTACTAGGCCTTCTGTCCAGTTCCTTGGCCTGTAGGTGAGTTGGTTGCTTGCTTTGCTAGAACCAGGCTGCTTTTATCACTGTGGTTGCAGCCTAAGTTATCCAAAGGCATTATGATACAGCCACTTCTTTATTCAGTTCTTCTTTATTCAGGGTTGCTGTGGTTTCTTATGGGTCTTCTGTCAATCAGTGTGGATTTTAGAAATGGTTTTTCTATCTTGGGAAGAATATAACTGGAATTTTTATGATTACCTCATACCCAAAGATCAGTTTTATTTTATTTTATTTTATTTTCAAAATACTAATTATCCCACTTTATGAGCATGGAAGGTCTTTCCATCTTTTACTGTCTTGAATTCATTTCTTCAGTGTTTCAGGTTTTTAATTGTAAAAGTCTTTGACCTCCTTTATTATGATTATGCCCAGTTGCTTGTATTTTAGTTGTTTTATGAGATTCCCCCCCCCCAAATTTATTTCTTAGGAAGTTTATTACTGGCATACAGAATAGCTACTTAATTTTGTATTGATTTTGTATCCTGCTACTTTGCTGAAACTGCTCATAGCTATGTTCTGTGTTGGCCTGCTTTTTACTCATGTAATACAACATTGACCAAAAACAAGTTGGGGAGGAAAGGACTGGGTCACAGCCCTTCTAGGGAAGCCAAGGTGGGAAAATGAGGCGAGACCTGGAGGCAGGAACTGAAGCAGAATCCAGAGAGGTGACCTGCAACCTGGCTTATAGCCACACCAACTCCCTTTCTCTTGTCCTCCATTAAAAAAATCTATTAAAAAAAAGGATCAAGACCTTAGTTCATTGCCATAGCTGAATATGGACAAACATGAAAATAAGTTTATAGCTATAAGTTTATAGCTATGTGTATGTATCTGCATCCAGACAGGTTTATACAGTATCAGGGATTGAACTGGGAGCCTGCTTCATGTTAGAAGCATCTATCAACTGAGGTACTCTCCAGTGCACAGGTAGATGATTGTTATAAAGTAAAATATTAAAATAAAAACAGCTAAATAATAGCTCAAGAACACTAAAATACGACCTTGAATGTTTCATGGATTCTAACATGGATGTTAAGGATGAAGAAGCTTCGTATTTATTATTATTATTATTATTATTATTGCATTTTTTCATTCTTCATGGACATGGGTTCCAAGTTATGAAAAAAGATACAAGGAAGGTAAATCAATTAACATTTATAATATGTCAGCTAAAGATGGCTGAAAGTAAAAATGTAAAATGAAAGTTTATGTGACTGTTGGGAAGACTTGAGGTTGATTAAACATTGATGACAATTATAATTTGCTTCTCAGTTTGAGAAATCACGCATAATGTTCATTAAAATTATGCATAATGTTCACCACAATTTGAAGACACATACTGAAGGAAGTATAATGCATGGATGGAAAGAACATCTTAGACTTGCATGCAAGACTCCAGGCATGCAACAGGGTTTCCCTAGTTTCAAAACAGGTTGAAGCTGGCTAAGGGGCCATGCAAATGGTTACATGAATACTCTTACTTTAGTTGAGTTTTGAATGTTCCCTCATAAAGGACTTAACTGAAATCATGTAGAAATGCATAAGAACTCGTCAATAGAATGTACCAGGCATCAGTCCTGAGACCTCTGGCATCCATCTCTTACAGCTTACTCTCCCTTCTTCCTTTCAGTGCCTTTATTTGTTCACTCTCATGGGTCAGATGACCTCTGAGACACCCAAGGATGATGCACCTAAGGAAGAAGACTTGTCCTCCAGCTTCACTGAATATTTTATGAAGTTTAAGGCAGAAAACAAACTCCAGGAAGCCATCACTTCAATTGAGTTACACCTGGCACAAGGAAACATTCAGAAGGCAAATGCTGCAATTACTGATGCATTAAGAGAAATTTATAAAACCCCACTCAATGTTGCTGTGATAGGAGAGTCTGGAACAGGGAAGTCCAGTTTCATCAATGCCTTCAGAGGGGTTGGGCATGAGGAGGAAAATGCAGCTCCAATTGGGGTGGTGGAGACAACCATGAGGAGAACTCCATACAAACACCCCAACATCCCGAATCTGGTGATTTGGGACCTTCCTGGGATTGGAACCACAAATTTCCCACCAAAAACTTATCTGGAGAAAGTGAAATTCAATGAGTATGACTTCTTCATTATTCTTTCTGCCACACGCTTTAGGAAAAATGATATAGACCTCGCCAAAGCAGTCAGCATGTTAGAGAAGGATTATTACTTTGTGAGGACCAAGATGGACACAGATTTAGAAAATGAAAAGAGGTACAAACATACCTTTGACAGAAAAACCTTCCTGCGGCATATCCGAAGCCATTGTGAGAATATGTTTAAGAAGAATAACCTGGAGGTGCCACCAATCTTCTTGATCTCGAACAGAGATTTATCTGACTATGATTTCCCGATCCTGAAGGAAATGCTGAAACACAAACTTTCTACTCACATACATCAAGACTTTACGCTTTCCTTGCTTAATGTTGTGGAGGCAGCCATTGAAAGAAAGCACACGTCTATGCAGCAGTCTGACTGGTTGGAAGCCATAAAGGATGGGATTTGGGGGGCTGTTCCTACAGTGGGCACCCTCAAGGACAATGACATGGAGAAGTTGAAGGCGACTTTAAACCACTATGGAATTCTCTCTGGGGTGGATGATGAATCCCCGGAATTCATGACAAAGGGTGCCCAAGTGCCTGTTGAAGAACTGAAGAAAATCGTAAAAGGTCCTTCTTTGTTGGAAACTAAAGGGAAAACATCGAAAGGGTTGCACTTAGAAAACAGGGAGAAGAGTTTGATAGGTAAAGCGAGCAGAGAGTTGACCCCAGAGAGCTGTGAGAGTACAGCTGCCGCCACCGGCCTAGTCAGCATCACACCCTGGGAGGAGCCTTTGCCTCTGGCCCCAGAAACCACCATGGCAACCATGAGCAGCAAGGCCCTGGGCAGAGGTGTGGGTACTGGTGGCCCTGGCCGCCTCATGTCGGCAGCACCTGCCAGCGGGGACAAGAAGGTCATCGAAAGGAAGGTTTTAGGAACAGTAAAATGGTTCAATGTAAGGAACGGATACGGTTTCATCAACAGGAATGACACCAAGGAAGACATATTTGTACACCAGACTGCCATAAAGAAGTATAATCCCAGGAAGTGCCTTCGCAGTGTTGGAGATGGAGAGACTGTGGAGTTTGATGTTGTTGAAGGAGAAAACGGTGTGGAGGCAGCAAATGTTACAGGCCCTGGCGGAGTTCCAGTTCAAGGCAGTATATATGCACCAGACCGTAATAGACGCCATCCACGTAGGAAAGGTCCTCCACGCAATTACCAGCTAAACTACCAGAATAATGAGGGTGAGGAAAAGAATGAGGGATCAGAATGCGGTGCTGAAGACCAGGCCCAACAATGCCAGCCCTATCTCAGGCAGAGGCCCTATGGGCGTCGACCACAGTGTTCCAACCCTCCTGTGCAAGGAGAAGTGACAGAGGGTGCTGACCACCAGGGTGCAGGAAAGCAAGGTAGACCAGTAAGACATAATATGTATCGGGGTTACAGACCGCAATTTCATAGGGGCCCTCGCCGTAGACAGCCTAGAGAGGACACCAATGAACAGGTCAAGGAAAATCAAGAAGATGAGACCCAAGGTCAGCAGCCACCTCAACATCAGTATCACCGAAACTTAAGTTACCGACGCAGACGCCCAGAGAACCCTAAACCACAAAATGGCAAGGAGACAAAAGCAACCAATCCACCAGCTAAAATTTTGTCCACTCCCAAGGCTGAGCAGGGAGGGTCAGAAAAAATGCCAGCTTACCATCTCTACCATCGTCGGGTTTGGTCATCCAACAAGAAAAAAATGAATATGAAATTCCAGCAATAAGAAATGAACAAAGATTGGAGCTGAAAGACCTTAAGTGCTTGCTTTTTACCGGTTGACTGGATAAACTAGAACCATCTGCATTATCTATGCAGCATGGGCTTTTGTTCTTTTTACCTAAAGATGTCCATTTTTTGGTAATGACAAATGTGTTTTTAAGGAAAGAAAAGAAAAAAGAAAAAGGAGGGGGCCGGGTTTTTCTCAATACACCGTTAATGGTTTTTAAATTGTTTCGTAACTGGTCAATTTGAGGTTTTTAGGAACCTACTTTTAATTTTTAATAAAAGTTTACAACTTGATTTTTAAAAGTCAACAAACTGCAAGCACCTGTTAATAAAGGTCTCAAATATAACTGGAAAAAAATGTGTGTGTGTGTGTGTGTGTGTGTGTGTGTGTGTGTGTGTGTGTGTGTGTGTGTGTAGAAATTTGCCTCAGCTGAAGGTAAGGAAAATCTTTTACTTGAAACTTCATTTTCTTGACACAGTGACTGAAGATACCAACATTCTCCTAAGAGAGACACATTCAAGAAACTAGTTCAGACCAGTTCACACTAGGCATGGAGCTGCACACCTTTTGCTTTTAACCCTAGGACTCCACTCAGGAGGCAGAGGCAGGCATATGTCTGTGAGTTTCAAGTCAGCCTAGTCTACATAGCAAATTCCACCTAACCCTACAGAGTGAGACCCTGTCTCAAATAAGAAAGACAATAAAAACAAACAAAAAACTCGTTCAATCTCAATTCACCCACAGCCACTGACCAAAACCACAGCTGATGGTTAACACCAGAGAGTCATTATCTGCGACCACCATGAGAACCATGAGAATGATAGAGCCCATGGACCTGAAATACAATGAAATCCTCTCGCTCATGTTCTCTCTCACTTACTCCTTTCTGACTCTCAAATACACACATGAAGGCACACATGCACAGATTCACACACACACACACACATACATACACACACCTTCCCCTGAACTTTACCCACTCCTGTTCTTACCAAGCATTAGAGAGCGACTAGCATGGCTTATAGATTCTCTCAACAGGAAGACTTTAAGAGCAAAGTAGAGAGAAGTACAGATCATGAGTTTGTTAGGGAACAACCAGTTCCTGAAACTCCTGTCACAATCTTTCCAGAGATAATAACAAAAGAATGTTTATAATTCTACACCAGGACCAGCGAGTGGATGGCCCTGAGATCCCTCTGGCTTACTGCCATTGCCTACTTTTGTTATGATCATGAAGAACTGCTTTAATCCATACATGGCACCATAAAATATTTGATAAATTGTTGATTAAAAACAGTGTCTGATGTTAGTATTTGACGTTTCCAGTACACCCAATGATATGCTCATATTTGATTACTGCCATATTGCTTTTGTTTGCTGATAGCGCATTCTTTAAAATGAAATAAGATACTCAGTACCTGAGTTGGAAGGGCTGAAAGAGAAACAGAAGAAGAAAATTATGTAATAATAATAATAATGCAATAATATCCAATACACTTATTTCTCATACTTCCTCACACTGGGCATCTATGATCCAGGTACCACCATGAATCCTGGGGGAGATCAATCATCCTCATGTCCACACATGGCTTTCCTTACTGCATGTGTCACTTGTTCTTGATCTTTCTATGAAAGCGTTGCTCCTGCCATTATGCCATCCCATGACATCTGCTAGCAATCACAACCTTCTAAAAACTCTTCCCCCAATATTATACAATGTAGATAGTTATTAATAAATTAACTTCATGAAATAGGAGTATAATGTTAGTTAATGAACCTAAGGCATTCTTTCAAAGAAAAAAATTCACCTGTAAGTGTTTTTTTAAGTTTAGCTGACACCATCACTCGAGTGAAGAGGCAGCCTACAGAATGGGAAAAATGTTTGCCAGGGATGTACCAGACAGAGGATTAGCATCTAGAATCATGAAGAACAATTACACATCAAGAAAACGAGCAACCCAGTATTAAATTGAATTATGGACCAAAACACAGGGTTCTCATCTTTATGAAATACAAATGGCTGAGAAACAGTTTTTAATGTTCGTCATCCTTCTCCACCCGGGATACTCAAAGTTACTTTGAAGCTCTATCTGACCGCAGTCAAAGTGGCTAGAAACAAAAATACAATTGGCAACAACTGTTGCAGATTTGGAGAAGAGGTCTCTCTGCAGGCTGCTTCTGCTGGAGCTGGCTGTGGAAATCTGTCTCAAGAATCATGTTCAGTGTGGTTTTCTTTATTGCAAAGCATGAGTGCTAACCATCTTCTCTGCATCTGTGAGGACCATGTGCTGTGTCAGGGG
>JAQQSO010007086.1:0-10865 GCA_028658305.1 Pachyuromys duprasi | reverse complement strand
GAACAAAGGCAGAGTTGGTTCCAGGGAGAATCATTTAGGAATACACAAAACATTTTCTTTAAACAAAGTAATTACATAGTATCTATGACACCTTTTGACAATTGGATTCTACCACTTAATATTTATGCACTCCATTAATATCTTATTACTATAAATTTCTTTCAACATTCTGAAATGGGTTTGTTTAGATTATTTCACAATCTATAAAAGCACAAAGCCTTTACATATATGAATACCTTTGTCAATGATTAACATTTTAAAGGAAACAATGCACTGCATTAAATATTGTTAGGAAAACATTGATTATAGTGGTAAGGAAGAACTATTTCTGGTTTGTATGCAAGCAATTATTTTACAGACCTGAGAATTGATGTGAATTATTCATTTTTAATTAAACCAAGACAATAGCTTCTGTTTCTCAACAGAAAATGTACATCCTCTGTAAAGTTGGTTCACTGGAGAAAATGTGATGGACAAGAATTTCAAAGTTCAAATCCTTCTCTAAGAAACAACTTTTCGCTATGATGATCTGGGCATTTGTTTTCTAATCTTCAAAGTCTTCACACTTCTTTCTGAAGCAATATAACAGCATTCTCCAATGCATCTTTTGTTTTCCTCTATGCTATTTTTCTTTCCCTCTATTTTAGTAGTGAACTACTATTCCTACTAGGAAGATAATGGATACAGGAGAATAAAAACATGATTCCTATAACTGTTGTTTAGAAAATTGATCGCAGATGATTTGGGTACACTGAAAATGACTACCCAAATTTTCTAATCCCCCAAAAGTTAAAAATTATTTTCTTTTCAGAAAGAATGCACGACATCATTTTAAAATACACATCTACAAAAAGTGAGCCAAATATAACATTTTGTGAAGAAACATGACAAAGGTCGTATGACTATAGAATTTGTAAAGACATTTCTTTTGCAGATTATGTATCTGAGCAATATTATATAAAACCTTTTATTTTTTTTTTCTTAAGTATGAGTTCAGTCTGGAGCATTGGGTTTCTTTCCTTTCTACTTATAAAAGCCAAAAAATAAAGTGTAATCAGTTTCAGTGTGATAAGTACAGGTCAAAAATAAGGTTAAATTTCCTTTCAACACTAGTTAAAATAACGGAATTCCAAAGAAACTATTAAATCAGTTTTGAAGATTACTTAATATTTTTTGTTGGATTAGATTTAACACACGTTACTTTAGTTTGTGAAATGTTTTATTTCCTTTTTTCTTTAACAGTCTTTTAACAAAAACATATTTTCACAGTCTCTGCCTCTTTGTTATAGTCCAAGTGACAAATATCAGTAGACAAATGAGCTCATGGCAGCAGTACCTATCATATCAGAAAATTAGTTTAATGAACAACAGCATACTTTATAAAAAGTTTTTAAGGTCCTACAGAAATGTTTCATCATTGAAGAATTATTCTAGCTTAAAGCTGTCAATCTCATGCAAAAGTATGTAAATTCTTTGTTTCAGTATGTGTATAGTGCTAATAACAACATAAGCATAGAAATACCCCATAAAAGGTTTAATTAAATTTTGAAAATGTGAGGTTTTCTTTAAATTTGGTCATTTGCAAATAAAATATAAAACTATATGATCAACTCAATGAAAACGGAAATGAATCCTCCTTAGTAGTGCTATTTAAGTTACCTTCCATGGACAATCTGTAATAAATGGAGCATCTGGTATATATGCATGTCTATTCAAAATGATATGATGCTTAAATATACACAGTGGTAGGACACTGCCTAACATGCAAAGATTATATCTGATACACAATTATAACATTGTATCATTTTTGTAGCTAAGTATTATGAATCTGGAACTTTGGTGAAGTACATCCTTTTTGGACATAGGAACCAATTATGTTTTGTTCTTATCTCAAGGATAATGTAGATCTGTATTTTCAGTATTAATGCACAGTATAAGAATACGGAAAATTTGTAATAAATGCAAGAAGATAGGAAAATGCAAATGATCAAAATTTGAAAAAAACAATAAAATGTTTATTATGCAGACAATACTGAATGTGTATACTCCAGAAAATGTCTTCAAAAATTCATTTTGAGGAATTGATGCTTGCTTTAAGGGGCATCAACAAAGATAATTAATGTAGATGAATATGATTAAAGAAGGTATTAATGTTTGTATCCACTATATATGTGCAGATGTTTATTTATATGGAGCTAAACTATATATGTAGGGGTACTGTAAGCTTATATTTTTCACCAAACCTACTTTATTTAGGTTTCATTTTAATTTTTTTATTAATTACACTTTATTTACTTTGTATCCCCCCTGTAGTTTCCTGCCCTTTCCCCTCCCAATCTCTTCCTTCCTCCCCCTTCTCCACAAATGCCCCTCCCCAAGTCTAATGATAGGATTGGTCTTCTTTTCTTTCCTTCTGATCCTAGTCTATTAGGTCTCATCAGGAGTGGCTGCATTGTCTTTCTCTGTGGCCTGAAAAGGCTGCTCTCCCCTCAGGGGGAGGTGAACAAAGAGCAGGCCAATCAGCTCATGTCAGAGAAAGTCCCTATACCAATTACTATGGAACCCACTTGGACACTGAATTGCATGGGCTACATTGTGCAGAGGTTCCATGTTATCTCCATGCATGGTATTTAGTTGGAGTATCAGTCTCAGGAAAGACCCATGTGCTCAGATATTTTGGTTCTGTTGTTTTCCTTGTGGAGCTCCTGTCCTCTCCAGATCTCACTATTTCCCACTTCTTTCATGAGATTCCCTGCACTCTGCCCAAAGGTTGGCCATAAGTCTCAGGAACTGCTTTGATAGTCTTCAGGGCAGAGCCTTTCCCTGGTCCTCTGTGACAGGCTCCTGACTTGTTCCCTGTTTTTTCTCTCTTCTGATGTCCATTCTCTTTGTCTTTCTAGATAGGGATTGGGCATTTTAGCAAGAGTCCTCCCTCTTGATTAGTTTCTTTAGGTGTACAGATTTTAGTAGGTTTATCCTATAGTATATGTCTATATGAGTGAGTATATACCATGTGTGTCTTTCTACTTCTGGGATAGCTCACTCAGGAAAATCTTTTCCAATTCCTACCATTTACCCCAAAATTTCATGATTTTCTTGTTTTTTGTCGCTGAGTAATATTCCATTGTGTAGATGTACCACAATTTCTGTAGAAATATGCAAATAGATCCATACTTATCACCCTACACAAAACTGAAGTCCAAGTGTATAGAATATCTCAATATAAAACCATACACACTAAATTGGTTAGACGAAAAAATCAAGATCCTGGAACTCACTGGCACAGGAGACAACTTCCTGAACAGAACACCAACAGCACAGGCTCTAAGATCAACAATTAATAAATGGGACCTCATGAAAATTAAAAGCTTCTGTAAAACAAAGGACACTGTTATTAGAACAAAATGACTACCTACAGATTGGGGAAGTATCTTCACCAACCCTATATCTGACAGAGGACTAATATCCAGTATATATAAAGAACTAAAGAAGTTAAAAAGCAATAAATCAAGTAATCCAATTTAAAAAATGGGGAACAGAGCTAAACAGAGAATTCTCAGTAGAGAACATCAAATGGCAGAGAAACACTTAAAGAAATGTTCAATGTCATTAGTCATCAGGGAAATGCAAATCAAAACAACCCTGTGATTTCACCTTATACCCATAAGAAAGGCTAAGATCAAAAACTCAAATGACAACACATACTTGAGAGGTTGTGAAGAAAGGGAAACTCTCCTCCACTGCTGGTGGGGATGTAGTCTTGTACAACCACTCTGGAAATCAATCTAGCCCTTCCTCAGACAACTAGGAATAGCGCTTCCTCAAGAACCAGCTATACCAATCCTAGGCATATATCTAAAAGATGCTCAAGTACACAATAAGGACATTTGCTCAACCATGTTTATAGCAGGTTTATTTGTAATAGGCAGAACCTGGAAACAACCCAGATGGTCCTCAACTGAGGAATAGATAAAGAAATTAAATTTTATTTTTATTAATTATAGTTTATTTACTTTGTATCCCAGCTGTAGCTCTCTCTCCTGTTCCCTCCCAATAACACCTTCCCTCCTTATTCTTCTCCCATGCCCCTCTCCTAGTCCAATGATAGGGGATGTCTGCCCCCTCTTCCATCTTACCCTACTCTATCAGGTCTCATCAGGACCAGCTTCTTTGTCTTCCTCTGTGGACTGTTAAGGATGGTCCCCCCTCAGGTGGAGGTGATCAAAGAGTTGGCCCATAAGTTTGTGTTAGAGCTGGTTCCTGTTCCTATTATTGGGAAAGCATCTTGGACACTGAGCTGCCATGGGCTACTTCTATGCAAGGGTTCTAAGTTATCTACATGCATGGTCCTTGTTTGGGGTTTCAGTCTCAGAAAAGAACCCTGGCCCAGATTTTTTGTTTCTGTTGTTCTCCTTGTGGAGCTCCTTTTCCCTCCAGGTCTTTCTATCTCCTTCTTTCATAAGATTCCCTGCACTCTGCAAAGAGTTTGGCTATGAATCTCAGCATCTGCTTTGATACCCTGCTGGATAGTCTTTCAGAGGCAATCTGTGGTAGGCTCCTGTCCTGTTCTCTATTTTCTCCCTCTTCCAATGTCTGGCTCTTTTGCCTTTCTGAATGAAGATTGAACATCTTGATTCATTCATCCAGAGTCCTCCTTCTTGATTAGCTTCCTTAATCGTAGAGATTTTAGTCTGATTATTCTTATTTTGTGTCTACTGTACACTTATAAGTGAGTATATTTACCTCCAGTCTAACTCCCCTCCCTCCCCCTGCACTCTCACCCTGAAACGTAGGCAGATTCATAGAGAAAAGAGCTATAGTCCTCTTTTATCAACTCCATGCTGATTAGGGTCAATGATTTGTTAGGGGATTACCAGACTTAGTCTCGGGATACCACGAGTCCAATCCAAAGGCGAACATGAAGCAGCAAAATGAAGTTAGCAAAATCTGTAAAATTCAGTTGGAATGCCCAGAGTAACTCTCTGGAATGTTTTTCTCTGTGAAGTTATGTTGAGCAAAAAACTCAGTGCAGAGATGTCAATCCAAAAAATGCTGTCTCACTGTGAGTGGGCCTCTATATATCTCCTCTCCTCAGAGTCCACCCATAGATGTTCTCAGCTGGCCAAAGCCATGCCATTAGCATGTGAAAGCTCACAGCAAAAACATCACATGGACTCTTACAAGCCAACCTGAGCAAAACATCATGTACCCAGCTTACATAAAAAATTCACATGACAGAACTCAGTCTTCAAAGAAACCAGAAATTTCTGCTTCAGTGGACATAAGCAATAATGAAACTATAATAATTATTAACTGGATGAGAAAGGTATAGTATCATGTTAGAACACATAGATTCAGAGATGTAGAAATGGTTCTGTGGTTAACAGTTGCAGTGTTCTTGTAAAAGACATGATTTTAATGCCCAGTACCCACATGGTGGTTCACAACCATCTACAACTCCATTTCCAGGGATACAATGTGCCCTACTCTCAGCTGTTCAGGCATCAAGCATGCACATGAGTAAAATACACATTGAAATAAAAATTACCAAATCCGATATAAAAATTACAAATACTTAAATTTAATCTAGATGTGTAGAGAAGTCATTCCACACATGTGAATTGAAGAAAGGGACCGAGACACATTTTCAGTGTCAATTCTCCTGAAAATTTTTGTTGAACAAACCTTATCTTGTAATCAAACTTGATGAAAACACATTGGCTTTTCTTTAATAAAACTCTCTTCAATGTTATAGTCTCATTCTGTGTTTCAGTACTGAACTGCAAAATCCTATGCTAGATGTATGAAGATATGAAACCTTGAACACATACTCTAATATATTTGATACTGTGAGTCAAAAATAAAATTTTAAATCTTCTCAAATTTTTAATATTGTTTGATTTTTAACAAGAAGAAAAACATGGGAATATTTGTTGTACATGAAAAATAAATCTTGATATTTAAAAAGTAAGAAAACTTCAAATGGAGAAATAAAAATAGATGTGCTCAAATTCATAGGTTTAAAAACTATATAATACTTTACAAAACCCATTTTACTTCTTTCTTTACCCTGAGCTGTGTGCATGTGCATGTGTGCATATGCAGTGAACACTAAATTAGTTCACTCTTTCCTACATGTCCATGATTATTCACAAAGGCTCTATGAATATGGACCTGAAGGTTCTAGCTGCGTTTTAGTAAGATCATCTGTACAGACAGAAACCTGTAAATTGTAAAATTCACTACCAAAGGCAAAGCAATATCCATTTGCCATAGGGATTGAAGGAACCAACAGAGCAAAGTATGGGCTCAATACAAAGGGCTCAGTGGTTGAGCCCCTTAGTTTACCAGGATTCCATGCAGAAGCAAAGGCATCCCAAAGGCAGCTGCAGCTTGTCTCAGCTCATCTTGCAGTGTGGAGAGCCTCATGAAGTTTGCTGTATCTCCTGAGTTTTTCTTTTCCCTCCAAGGTGGAACATACAGGTCAGATCTGAAGTTGCTGTTTTTGTCAATTAAGCTGCTCTGCTTCAGTACTCGGATGCTCATGTCCAACACAGTTGTGAAAGAAGAGGCACACATCATCTGATATCCTTCCTTTGCTGAATGGACCATGACAGAAAAAAAAAAAAAAAAAGAATCACTGAATTCCACCAGCAAGACAAAGAAGTAAGCCTTTGTTGGGTGTCAATGAGTACAGTCGATATTAATTATTCCTAGGAGGTATAAGTTCCCTTTAATCAATCAACAATTATTGAATCTTTGTTTTATAAGGAATACAGGTCTAGGACCCTTTCTTTTGCTCATCAAAAAGAATTTTGATCAGCTAATCAATATATAGTTTGCCTTATGTGTCTTACTGCTTAAAACACCTGTTTAATATCTATCATTGATTCATTCATGCTGGACTTATGAGTGAAAAAACTTATATAGCATTCATATCTTGGCATTTTTTCAATAAAGCACAGTCTTCCTTTTCCAGCAACTCAGTGACTTAGTACTTCACTTGGAGGCATTTTGATTTAAAAAATTCAGTCAAGAAAACACACACACACACACACACACAAACACGACACACAATCTGGGAAAAATTGCCAAACCCAGGTGAAAAGGAGAGAACTCAATTAGAGAATGTGCTGAAGTAAGCATTATTTTACACACCCTGAGCTGTGTGCATGTGCAGTGGGAACCAGAGTAGTTCACTTGTTCCTGCACGTCTGCGATTATTCACAAGGACGCTATGAATATGGACCTTAATGTTATAGCAGCATTTTAGTGAGTAGGAAAATTTGTACAGATAAAAATCTCTGAATAATTAGAATTGAATATAGCAGGCAAAAGTTCTGTGTGCTATTAAGCCTGGGTATACGTGAAATTTCAGAGAAGCAACCTAGAAACAAAAATTATCAAGTCTGGCATTGCCTGATTGTGTATGCACTGCAAATGGTACATTAGGAAAGTTACACAGGTCTAAAAAAAAAAAATAACAAAAATTTACTTTGGTGGTTTTATTGGATCGTATCTCAGTCTTTTTCTCCAGTTATATTTTATTAAATGTGTAACAAATTGACATAAATATGATTTATTAATTAGTACTTAATTTGATAATAAGTAATAAATAGTATCTAATGAATTGTTTGAAGTAAACTGAGATTTATGAAAATGCAAAAGGAATATTTTAAAGCTATATTTATGTACTTGATTTTTAATTTTTATTAATTACACTTTAACACATTGTATCCCCTCCTAAGCCCTTCCCTCTTCCACTCCCAGTCCCACCCTCCTTCCCCCTTCTCCATGCATGCCCCTCCCCAAGTCCACAGATAGGGGGGTCTTCCTCTCCTTCCTTCTGATCCTAGTCTATCAGGTCCCATCAGGAGTGGCTGCATTGTCTTCCTCTGTGGCCTGGTAAGGCTGCTTCCCCCTCAGGGGGAGATGATCAAAGAACAGGCCAATCCCATCATGTCAGAGAGAGTCCTTGTTCCCATTACTATGGAACCCACTTGGACACTGAACTGTCATCATGGGCTACAACTGTGCAGGGGTTCTAGGTTATCTCCATCAAAGGTCCTTGGTTGGAGTATCAGTCAGAAAAACAACAACAACAACAACAAACCGCTGAGCCCAGGTTTTTCTGGTTCTGTTGCTCTCCTTGTGGAGTTCTTGTCCTCTCCAGGACTTACCATTTCCCACTTCTTTCATAAGATTCTTGGCACTCTGCCCAAAGGTTGGCCATAAGTCTCAGTATCTGCTTTGATACCCTGCAGAGACCCTTTGTGGCAGGCTTTTGTCCTGTTCCTGGTTTTTTCCTTCTTCTGACGTCCATCCTCTTTGCGTTTCTGAATGGGGATTGAGCATGTTTGCCAGAGATTTCCTCCTTGATTAGTTTTTTTAGGTGTACAGATTTTAGTAGCTTTATCCTATATTATATATCCACTTTTGAGTGAGTATATACCCTGTCTGTCTTTCTGCTTCTGGGATACCTCACTCAGGATGAACCTTTCCAGTTCCTGTGGAGAGCTGCATGTGCCATCCTGAGTGCTCTTATGGACAGCTCCTTATTTGGTGCTCTTGCTGGACAGCTCCTTATTTGGCTGTGCTGTGTCTGAGGATCTGCCTTCTCTTGTGTGTACCTATCTGCCCTTCCCACGTGGCTACCCGGGGTTGGCTGGCTCAGGGGTACTTATTCCTGGGACGGGCTCTCCTCGAAGAAGTAGAGGAGGAGGAGGAGGAGGACGAGAAGGAAGAAGAGGCTGAAGCAGAAGATTGTTCAAAAGTCCTGAATAAACTGCTTGAAGAAGAGCTCCTGTGCCGTCTTTCCTTGCTGATCGAGGTGGACGCGACAAGTTCCCACCATTTACCGGCAAATTTCATGATTTCCTTGTTTTTTTATTGCTGAGTAATACTCCATTGTGTAAATGTACCACAATTTCTGTATCCATTCCTCTGTTGGGGACCATCTGGGTTGTTTCCAGCTTCTGGCTATTACAAATAAAGCTGCTATAAACATGGTTGAGCAAATGTCCTTACTGTGTACTTGAGCATTTTTGGGATATTATGCCTAAGAGTGGTATAGCTGGATCTTGAGGAAGCACTATTCCTAATTGTCTGAGATAGTGCCAAATTAATTTCTAGAGTGGTTGTGCAAGTTTACATTCCCACCAGCAGTGGAGGAGGGTTCCCCTTTCTCCACAACCTCTCCGGCATGTATTGTCACTTGAGCTTTTGATCTTAGCCATTCTTATGGGTGTAAGGTGAAATATCAGGGTCATTTTGATTTACATTTCCCTGATGATTAATGACGTTGAGCATTTCTTTAAGTGTTTTTCAGCCATTCAATATTCCTGTATTGAGAATTCTCTGTTTAACTCTGTACCCCATTTTTAAATTGGATTGCTTGATTTGTTGTTGTTTAACTTCTTGAGTTCTTTATATATACTGGGTATTAGTCCTCTGTCAGATGCAGGGTGGGTGAAGATCCTTTCCCAGTCTGTAGGCAATCATTTTGTTCTGATGACAGTGTCCTTTGCTTTGTAGAAGCTTTTCAGTTTCATGAGGTCCCATTTATTGATTGTTGTTCTTAGAGCTTGTGCTGCTGGTGTTCTGTTTACGAAGCTGTCTCTTGTGCCAATGTGTTCCAGGCTTTTTGAAGCCCACTTTTTCTTCCAAGAGGTTTAGTGTGTCTGGTTTTTATATTGAGGTCCTAAATTCACTTGGACTTTAGTTTTGTGCAGGGTGATAAGCATTACTAATTTTAATAGATGAATACTATTTAGAAATTGGTATTATTTTTTCCCTTTCAATTTTGTGTTAAATTACAAAACATTGGTAAAAGATAACATTAGAAGGGTAACTTTGTGGGCTATCCCTTTATGTTATATTTCCTCTTGCTAAAGCAAAGTAATCCAATAACACTTAATTGTTTTATAATTAATTTCATTATCCAGTTCAAAAATATACTTAGAAATATATTTTTCCTCAGCAAATGTGTTTTGTAAAATATACACATATTGAGAGTTCAAAATAGCAGCTACCTTACTGAAGTCATGAGGGTGATAACTGTCAGTAATTCTAAATCTTACTTTTAAAAGAATATAATTTCTAACTAGTACGACAAAATTTGATGTTCTTGGGTAAGAAGAAATTGGTCTTTGTGATAACATTTCACTGACATTGATTAAGAAGTCACACTTCTTCACAGATCATTATTTTGCTCTCTTAGATCATGGGGCTCAAGAGTCATCCTAGATTGCTGGCTAAAACGCAGAATAATTAGTCAAAATATAAAAGTGACCTTTTTAAAAAATAAACAGTGACTTTAAAAAAGTGATAATGACTTATGTCAGTATCCTGTAAGGAGCAGATCTAAAATTTAACAAACAATGCATAGGAAGCTTGTTTAATCCACCTCTTTTTTAATTTTTAATTTATCATTTATTATAGTGTATTCGCTTTGTATCCCTGCTGTAGCCCCCTCCCTCTGCTCCTCCCAATCCTTCCCTCCCTCTCTCTTCTCCTCCTATATGCCTCCCCTAGGCCACTGATTGGGGAGGTTCTCCTCCCCTTCTATCTGACCCTAGCCTATCAGGTCTCATCAAGGCTGGATGCATCATCTTTCTCTGTGGCTTGGCAAGGCTGCATCCCCAGGAGGAGGTGATCAAAGAGCCTACCTTTGAGTTCATGAGATATTACAGCCACTGTTCCCTTTAATAGGGAACCCACTTGGAGACTGAGTCTGTGGACTACATCTGGGCAGAGGTTTTAAGTGCTCTCCATGCATGGTCCTTTGTTGGGGTATTAGTTTGTGCAGGAGCCACAGAACCCAGGTTTTTTGTTTTTGGCTCTGATGGTCTACTTTTGGAGCTCCT
>JAQQSO010007085.1:0-10865 GCA_028658305.1 Pachyuromys duprasi | reverse complement strand
TGAGGGAGGGGGCTACGCCTGGGATTCAAAGTACCTAACCTGTGATTGAGATAAAAATAAATAAATTTATATATATAAAAAAAAAGACTCAGTTCTTTCCCGAGATCCTGCCTTTCATCCTTCCAGGATAGAGATACCATATTTAAATATCAGAGAGCCTTCCTATTAATGTATGATTACAATACAATTATATTTCACAAACTTATAACATGTTAACTTTTGTGTTGATTCAGAACGGCATGTTTATGGCACAGGGCTACTGCTGAGATACGAAGCATATAAGCTGTAAATAATAATAATTAAAAAAAAAAAAACCTCCCAGTAGAGTGAAAGGACAATGAGCGTAAGCAACAAAGAGTCAGAGAGAAGACAAAAATGTATGATAGGGAGGAAGGAAGAGAGAGTAATGGAGGGAATGAGAAAGAGGGAAGGAGGGATTGAGAGAGGAAGAGAGAGAAGGAGGGAGAGAAGAAAGGATCAAAGGAGGGAGGGAGAGAGGAAGGAAGTTTGTGGGGGAGGAAAGGAGGAAGGAAAGAAAGATGAAGGGAACTGAAGGGGGGAGTTGTAGTGATGGAATATGTTTCAAGAGGAATTGATGAGTATAACCAATATGAACTGATTTTCTTTTATCAACATATTTTAAAGTTCACATTGTAGATTTTTCTTCTTTACTTTCTAAAATATCTTGAAATATACATTCTGTTTATATATCATTAATATCACAGAGCAACCAAACAGTTTAATTCTAAATGCATTAGATCCTTAGAAAGTTGTTTCTATTTCTATATTTCTTGACACCTTCTGCTTTCAATGGAGAATGCAAAGAAAAGTATGTCTCCTCTCTTTTCTGTATTGTAACTTTTACCCTTCTTTCCCCTCAATCATATCTTTCCACTCACATAACATTATTGACACAATAATGTGTTGCAACCTGAGGTTTGAAAATACATCAAATTGCCATCTTAACTAATAACCACAGTGATAAAAAACCTCCTGCTACAACATTTGTTGTGGAGCTAAGTGACACAATCTTGGATAACTTACATTTATCTGGTTTGTTTTCAGGTGCCATTTTCATACAAGGCTGTATTTAATCATCAATCAATATGCCAGTTTTTGGAAAAGATATAGCATATAATGGAAAGGGGGAATAATGGTGGCTAAAGAAGAGATAGAGATAGGAGAAGAGATGACAACAGGAATGGACGATTAAAAAAATAAAAAACTCAAGATTTACCTATGGTCAGTGATTCCAGATGCTAATTTATGGTTGTTACTATTTTCACAATTTGAGAAGCAATTCATCTGTTTGCTTAAAGGCTGAATTCCACAAATATTTCCACTAAATTTCAAACATTCTTTCAAAAACAACTTGAAGGAAACTATTAATCAGGCTACAGGATCTCTAGTTATCAATTCTTATTTTAATGAGCAAAATGGACTTGGAGGGGGCAGGGAGGAGATGAGGGAGGGATGGGGAGAGTGGGAGGGAATAAGGGAGGGGGCTACGCCTGGGATGCAAAGTACCTAACCTGTGATTGATATAAAAATAAATAAATTACATTAAAAAATGTTGCTTGTAGATAGATTTCTGTCATAAGCAACTTTCTGAGGCTCCTATTCTTATAAGACAAATGTTAATACACTAAAAGAAGAGAGGAACTTGGGGTCTCTGCTTGCAGCTGTTAGGTTATTGTAAGCTAGAGATGTTAAAAGTCTCTAATGAGACCGTTTTAAAGAAAGTGTTACTGAGTGCCAACTGTCACAAGTGCATAGTACTGTGGTTACCCTTCCGATTTAACTCTGCTGTTTATCCGTAAACTTGATTTCCAACAATATAAATGCAACATTTTCCTGCATACTTCAATACATTACTAAAACTTGATAAAAGATAACAATACCTAAGAACCATCAGGTATCAGCAGATATTATGTAATGTAGCATCATAGATGACCTTCTTCCACACAAGACACGTTGCATATGTTAAGCTAGTTTCAGTAATAGAATTTACTGATATCTGAGTATATACTATTTTTCTCTTGAAATATGGAACCCGATGAGGATGTGTCACAATTTAAAGAAGTGCATGGGGTTTTGTTACAATACTCATAAACCTCAAGTAAATAAATGTGAAGAACAATAATTTTCCCAGTACTAAATAGATGGTGAATTTTTATCACTTATTTTTATTATTAGGTATGTTTTAATAACTCTGTATCCCAGCTGTATCCCACTCTCTCATTCCCTCCCAATCCCACCTTCCCTCCCTCATTTATTCCCTGCTACTTTCCAAGTCCACTGATAGGGGAGGACCTCCTCCCCTTTCATCTGACCCTGTTTTATCAGGTCTCTTCAGGCCTGGCTGCAAAGTCCTCCTCTGTGGCCTAGCAAGGCTGCTCCTCCCTTGCAGGGAAGATCAAATTTTTGTTTGTTTTGTGTTGTTGTTGTTGTTTATTCAAGACAGGGTTTCCTCCATGTAGCTTTGGCTGTCCTGGATTCTGGAATTGCTTTGCTGACCAGGCTAGAATTGAAATCACAGGGATATGCCTCCCTCTGCCTCCCCAAATGCTAGGAACAACGGGTGTGTACCACCATACCTGACTATCTTACAAGCAAATGAATGGCATTTCCCTATCCTTATTAATGAGTAAAGATGCGGGTTTTTTGCATGTAGTTTTAAACATAATGTCAGTGCTTAAGAGTCTTCAAGATTAAAACAATGAAATGAGGACTTAATTCTGATAAACTCAGGATGGAATTTATCCCAAGTATGACTTAATACCATATTTTTGTATTTGTGTAAAAGCCACTGCTGTATGAAACCAAGGCTTCTTCTTGTATCATTTGATAAAATTTCACATTTTGGGGAGAAATTGCAGATTCAAGAGAAAAGCCAACCATATCTGTGGGACTTCCTCATCTAGTGCTGCATATGTCCTTATGTTTATGAGGGTTCTGCCTCACTGCAGAATATCATTAGAGTTTTAGCAAAGCTCCTGCATGTTTTATCCCTGCAGTGTTCAGCTGTTGTTCCCACCTGTCACTAGAAATGTAACTCAGGTAAAAAGCAACAGAAGAGACTAAAACAAGAAGAAGATGAGATTTCAGCCAGAGAAATTAGGATGAGCACAAGAGCTTTTAGGAAACTATACATTCTAATATATACTCTCAGAGTGGGGCCCACCATCTCCATCATTCTCTTGTCTCTAAAACACACGATGGGAATAAAAACACATAAGTGAAGTCTCATAATTCCAAAGACTCCAGCATGGTAGCCTCTATCTCACGCCCCCTATAACAAGAAAACGACATTAGGGAAGGTAAAAATAGAAGCAAAGGCAAGCATTTAGGATGAATTAATTACAAGACTACCATGCTCAAGTAGAAACAATCAACAATTAGACTCATAGAAAGTTTTATAGATGAGAAAATGTATGTACCGCAATGCTTTTGTATTATTAGAGATTACTATGCAAACTCCCAAAGGAGAAAAAGTAATCAATAATGCTACCCAGTTACAAAACCATAATGATGACTAGCCTGACATACTGTCCCCAGCAATAGTGCCACTACTACTTTGGGCTAAGCAAAGACTATCAAATTGAACTTAAGCACTATTCAATGGGAAGGAAGTCATACCTGGAACTATTAAACACAGACAACTTACCTATGCCTGGAGAGGACAGAGGCCCTACAGAACAGTGGTTCTCAACTTGTCAGTCGTGACTGCTGAAACACCCATATTTTT
Organism: Pachyuromys duprasi; assembly: GCA_028658305.1. Taxonomy (NCBI): domain Eukaryota; kingdom Metazoa; phylum Chordata; class Mammalia; order Rodentia; family Muridae; genus Pachyuromys; species Pachyuromys duprasi. The sequence continues at coordinate 7,117 of JAQQSO010007085.1, read as the reverse complement.
GATGCTTTTATGAACCAACAATCATAAAGTTATTTTTATTGCTACTTATAACTCTTATTTTGCTACTGAGCATGGCCTCAGTTCATAAAACTACTTGAAATATGTGTTTTCCCATGGTGGTGACCCACAGGTTGGGAACTACTGCATAGAATAGCCTATTACTACCATTTTTTCTGACCTACTATAATACATACATATATATGTATATATATACATATATATATTTGTACGTGTACATACATATGTGTGTATGTAACACTACTTTAGAAGAAGTCTTGAATTTGTGGAAATTCAAGGTAGAGAAGGCACGGGAAGAGTGAGGGTGAGGAACAAGAAGGATGTAAATACAGTATTCATATGTAAACTTTCAGAAATGTTTTTTAATGAAGTGTTCTTCTATCCTAGTAAGCGTAATTACCAGAGCTGTTTAAAGTTTAAAGTTTCTGTCAGTTACTATGCTTAAATGACCTTTAACATTCTTTAATTAGTCAATGACAGCCAATCCTTGCATCATTTCCTACTGAGTCGTTTGTTTGTTTGTTTCTGGGTCTTGGACATTATGAAGCTTGTGTGGTGTGAGTCCTTGCTTGCTATTACAGTCCTATATAGAAGGCATGCACTTTGTTTTTGTTTGTTTGTTTGTTTCTGATTAGTACTGGAAGACAAATCATCATGTCCTGTATTCTTGATGACAGTCCCAATGCCAGTTCAGTTGTCTAACCCTAAATCTGCATCTGTCAATTACCTGTAGAAGTGAGAGGTTAGACTATGTGTTCATCTACACAGGTTACTTTCCCTCTTCCTTTTAGTTATACTTTTGTGTTTATGCACATATATAAATATAAGATTATATATATAATATATTTTTACTTCATCACTTTTAGGACTCCTCGTAGTTAAAATCACATACAGGTTTGAGCATTAGTGTTTCAAAATAGTGTTTCTTTTGATATGTGTTTAATTTTATGCATTTAGAGGTTTGATTATTATATACCTTAAGAATTTTTTTCTGGTCCCACCTATTGGTGTTCTGTGTGTTTATTATACATTGATAGGTATTTCCTTATAAAAATTTTCTTCAATGATTTTGTTGAAAATATTTTCTTTGAAAATATGACTTTGAGCTGGCTTTTTTTCTCTCCCTCTCTAACTGTTAGTCCTAGATTTGGTCTATCAAAGTTTCCCAGATTTCCTGGATGGTTTGTCCTTCTACTTTCTGTTTTGAGATTTAACTTTTCCTTTTTAACTGAGATATCTATTTCTTCTCTCTTGTCTTTAATACCTGAGATTCTCTCTTCAATCTCTTGTATTCTCTTAGTTAGGCTTTCTGCGGAACCTTTTCAAATTCTTTAAATATACAGATACAGTTTTATCACAGTTTAGGTTTGCTTTGGTTATCTTACTTTCATTTTCATGTCTTGAACAGTTTTCATTATTTCATTTCATTGTTTGTGCTTTCACAATTTTCGTAATTAATATATTTATTCATATCCTCTTTAAGGTCCTTGTATGTATTCATACTGGCTATTTTGTAGACTTTTTCTTGTACCCCAGTTAATTTGCATTTCTCAGGACCTAATGTGGTAGGGTTGCTGGACTCTAATGGTTACTTATTGTTCTGTCTGTTATTTAATGTGCTTTTATGCTGTTTGTCTAGGCATTTCAGCTTGAGATGATTATAATTCTAGGTGTTGATATCTGACCTTGTCTTTGTTGGGTGGGTGTTTTCTTTATTTGTTTCTGTGGCCCCTCTTGGATATTTGGAGAGTGTAGTGACTGGGAGTTGCTTGTAGAGGATGCTTCTAAGACTCTGCCACATGCGGCCACTGTGGGTCCCATGTAAAACATGTTTCTAGGATTTTTGGAAGATAGCACAAAGGAATGAGGATGGTATAGAGAAGGATGCTGAGACATTCCATATTAAGGAGGAAAACTGTTTCTGCCATGATGATATGTGTAGTCTCTGGAAATGGGAAACAAGAAAAGAGAGGCAGAATCTGGAGATCTACTACAAAACAAGAAATTTGGCTTAGAAATCAGGAAGAAGCATGAAAATTGATTGGCTGATTCCATAGGTTGCATGTATAATATATATTTTAAAATATGACTCAAATATCTGAGATACTATGGCTCTTGGTACTAGAGTCCATTTTTGGAAATAAGCTGGGGGAAAATTACATAGAAAAATTAAAGCTACATCAATCCTGGTTTAAATTATTGCTCTATAGTCCTGAAAAGTTATTCCTTCTTAGTTTTAATTTTATGCCAGAGTTTTAGTTGTAGCAAGTAGAAAGCCAGGATATGGTTATTCTAATTACACACTATAGCAAAACGAAAATGTCTGTGTGAGTCAGGATTGTACTTTGGGTATTGATTTTATATCAAGCAGTCTCAGGGGAAAATCTAATTACATCCACCTTTATGTTTTTTTAATCTTTTAGTGTGAGTAGATTATTATAAAATCTGGATAGAAGGCCAGTTTCATTTCTTCAATATTTTATTCTTACAGCTTTCATGTTTCCCACCCTGAATAGAACCCCCTCTGTTCAATATTGACTAGGGCCAATGTGAATAGTACCATTGATCACCTTCATTTAAATACAATGGTTTAAAATTATAGATAAGCATACGTTCTCTAGATGTTTAGTTTGGATGCCAGATGTCTTCCATAGTGTCCTCTGTTTGACCACTCGGCCCCCAACTTGTTGAAGTATTTTGAAAACTTTTACAGTCTTTGGGAGCCTAGCTGGAGAGGAGTGGCCAGTTGGACATCTGACCTTGAGGTTTATGGCCAGGTCGCACTTCTGGCTCCAGCTCCCAGCTACTACAGTTACCTAAATCCTGATAGTGAGACAAAATATCTTAGAGCCAGTGTATCTTCTCTGCCTTGATGGCTTGCACCGTCTTAAATCATGAACCCAAATAAAAATCTTCCTCCTCTATGTTGTTTCTGTCACTTCACAATACTGCCAAACAAAAGGGAATATTGTTCTTTGCAAGTATTTTTGATACATGCATGGTTGGATCTGCTTGTGTGGGACCTCTGGCCATGGATGTTTATCAGGAAGAGACCACTGGAAGGATTACTAACACGCTGCAGGTCCTAATGAGTTACTAAATCTTCAGATGCAATTTTTTTTTCAATCTGTTAGAACTTGGCCTGATAGTAACAACCACATGCTGTGCAGTGAAGAGTCCACAAAACAATGTTTTTATAGCATTGACTTGTAACTGACATTAGAATACCAATAAATGGGACCAAATATGGGACTGTAGCAACAGAAATCATAGTGTAAGATTTATCTAGCACTCCAGATGAGAGTAATAATTGAAAGATAATTAGGCAATCCCTAGAGACACATGGGGGGAAGAACACCATTTCAAAAGGAGGCAAATTACAGCTTGTAAAAATAAGCTTGTCTTTCTTGAATATGCAGAACATGCCAGAGGGTTGCGAAACCATGCCATTCGCTCAAATCCGCACCTGAAGGCTTCCTGGTTTTATAAATAGGACTTTAGATAAATAGGACTTATTTTGACATAGATGTGTTCATTCGCTTAAACATTGTCTATATTTGTTTATATTTTTCCAGGCTGTGACCAGATACCTGACCACTCTTCATTCAGAAGAATGCAGTCCATTATGGCAGGGAAATGCACAGCAAGGAATGTTTGCATGCTCACTCAGGAAACAGAAATAAAGGGTTCGCACCCAGTTGATTTACACATTCTTTTCCTTTTCATCAGTTGAGAATTTCAGCCCATTGGATAGCACCACCTATATTTAGAAAAGGTATTAAGTCCTCAGTTAAACTTTGGGAACTATCCTGTCAACTATGCCCAGAGCTGTGTCTCTAGTTCTAGTTGACTTAAAACACAGCGAAGCTACAATATTGCATTGCTATATCTATTTTTGTATTATGATAGTTCTAATGAAGACAAAGCATGCCTAGTAGCTAGCCTTTTACAGTAGTTTGTGGGTTTTTTGTATTATCCCAAAGATCATGAGGAAATGTTCCCAATTAATTACTGCAGCAGTTTAGTAAAAAAATAATAATAACTTGAGATTGTGTCAGTTAAAGCGATTACTCAAAATTAGCCCAAGCATAATAGGAGGGTAGGACACAGAGGTATAAGAGGTTTAGTAAAACCAGAAAGTCAGAATAGAAAGGCAAATTACAACCAGTTTTAGCACTGATGGACATAAAGGAAAGTGCAAAATATTACAGTAACTGGATTAAACTAGATACAATTTCCCAACATAGGTACTTAGTTAAGTAAAAGCCAAGCTCATTTTTCAGTGTTTTTTGTTGTTGTCATTGTTTTTGTTTTGTTTTGTTTTGTTTTGTTGGTTTTTTTGTCTGGAACATTAGTTCTTACTCCATTTGTTGTCAGGCCTTGCTTTCCTTCTCTGCTGCCAATTTTCTTCATATTATCATATATTGCTAATATATGGTACAAAAACCTTTCTTATCCTTCCTAGTGTATTTGCTAACACCTCGTCTTCAGGATTTATATCTATTATTTTTCATTTCCATTTCATGCTAATTACATAATATTTGAGCTTCTTAAATTCAAACAGCCATAATCTGTTGAAATGTTGACATTCATTTTGATATACCTCATCAGGATTTTTGTGATCTTGCACGTCATCAATTCTAACAAGCAATGAGAATTGGACTGCAATGATGTTAGAGAATATTTTTGTTTCAAGAGAGTATTGATGTTTTCTTATAGCCAGCATACTTCATTCATAATACTAACCCTACTTCCCCAAAACAAACATGTTTGCCTTTCAGAGTCTTCTAAAAAATGCTGCAGTGCATTTGCCTCAAGGGGTACTCAAAACACAATGCTCAAGCTAATAGTGGAATTGTCATTGGGGAAGTGGATTGTGCAGATATTGATGGGAGGGTAAAGTAAAATGGCCAGATATGTTGAAAAAAAGACTTACCAGAATGAGAGATACTGGCAGCTAAGTTAGAACTAAAGACTGTTTGTATTAAGATTTTAGAAAAGTAATAACAGTGTAAATATGTAAATAAAGATAGATTGTTCTTATTTTTTGGTTGTGAGACTAGTCTTTAATGGCTGAGTCACATCCCCCTGAGGGGGAGCAGCCTTACCAGCCCACAGAGGAAGACAATGAAGCCAGTCCTGATGAGACCTTATAGTCTAAGGTCACATGGTTTAGGGTCAGATGGAAGGGGAGAAGGACCTCCCCTATCAGTGGACTTGAGGAGGATCATGGGAGGAGAAAAAGGAGGGATGGTGGGCTTGGGAGAAAATGAGGGAGAGGGCTACATTTGGGATATAAAGTGAACTGTAATTAATAAAAAAATAAATTAATAAGACTCTTTAAAACAGATAGATTTTCTTGAACTAAGAATAATGCTGAGTACATTATACTTTGCCAGTGTATTTCAGTTAACCCATGTCTATTCCTTTGGCAAATTGATTTATTAAATCATTCTTTTTTTTTTTTACGTCTCGCATTTTCATTCTACAATCATTCCCAAGAAGTATGCATGCCAAAGGTGATTTAGAGGCAATGGATTTATAGAGTGCAACACTGTAGTCACATAAATACATGGTTGGACATATACAACAATTGCATACAAAAATGCAATTATACATTTATATAACAAATTTCCACAATAATTACAAATATGTTACCTAACATCTGTGTCATTGCCATTTGTCGATCATCTTCAAATTTTGTTACCTATAAATTTAGTCTTCATGCAATCCAGAAGCTCACGTAAGTGTGACAAAATGTTCAGTGATACATCGCTGTTGGGTGGCATTGCTAGAAAATTAACGCTATAATACTATTTTGCTCTAGAGGTTATCTCGTGTATTTAGTCTAACTTTTGAGGACTGCCTAGAGGATGTGGAAAGTTACATGTGAAACCTATTTAAGGATCAGTTCACACAGAAAAATAGATGATTTGGATTGAACTGATATTGTCAGGTAAGTTCAGGAATTTGATATTTAGCAGAACATTTAGCCAAATTGATTACAAACTTACAAACTTTTTTTGAGGAATAAATGAGCATTTTCTTCATGAATATTTCAGTATAATTTGCAGTTGGCTTCTGGGATTATGAGTTCTTCAAAAGAGTGTTCAGTCCATGCTTTTAAAACCATTGTCTTATCGTCTTTGTCAACTAATAGAAAAACCGATCAGGAAGGCATTTTGAGGGAGATTTCCTTGTACCTACGGTAGGGGTTAATATTGGGTGAATGAATCAGTTCCTATTAATTTGAAATATTTCTGGGTGATTTATGTTTGAATACTTTCCAACCTGAGTTCTAGGCAGGCACTAAGGTTTCCCCTTACTCTCTTCCAGAAGTTTCAAAGTATCAAAATGATGCTGAACAACATTTACAATCAAAAGGAGTTGAAGTTAGGGACTTAGCTAGTGTTGCTAGTTTCCTTTGTTAACTGATGTTCTAGTGAATTAAGTGCAGAGTGTGTGGTTGGTATCACTCCTAGAGCTCTGTGAATTCCCCTACATTTGACATTCTCCACAGCAACATGAATAATGCACCTAAGGGATACAAATTGCCTGGGATCTGACCTAAATACCATTTTCTCTGAGAAACACTGAGAATCTACATTTCTAACAAATGTCACGTAATGTCCATTCCACTGTTAAGCAAAGATGTCTGGACCTATATAACATATAAAGGAAAATTTATAGAAACTTTGAAATGTCATGAGTGAATGACATGAGAGAAGTCATCAAAAAAAGAATTTACTTTTATATTTGAAAAATTCAACAAGTTAAAAAAAAAGCAATTGAGAAAATACTCAATATTTTTATTAGTATTATCCTACTACGTGCAGTGAGGGCCAGTTTTCTCCAAATCTTTCTCAATTCAATAGTTTTTAAAACAGAAATGAATTAGATTAAAGAGATAGGGAAATGAAGTATCAAACATAAGTTTTAAAATATGTTAAAGTTCTGGAAACAACCCAGATGTCCCTCAGTTGAGGAATGGATACAGAAATTGTGGTACTTTTACACAATGGAATACTATTCAGCAATTAAAAAGGAGGAAACCATGAAATTCGCAGGCAAATGGTGGGACCTGGAAACGATCATACTG
>JAQQSO010007084.1:0-10866 GCA_028658305.1 Pachyuromys duprasi | reverse complement strand
ATTGAACCACCCTTACATGCCTGGGATAAAGCCTACTTGGTCATGGTGGATGATATCTTTTATGTGCTCTTGGATTCAGTTTGCAAGTATTTTATTGAGTATTTTTGCATCAATGTTCATAAGAAAAATAGTTCTGAAGTTCTCTTTTTTTGTTGGATCTTTGTGTGGTTTAGGTATCAAGGTGATTGTAGATTCATAGAAATAGTTCAGTAATTTTCCTTCTATTTCTATTTTGTGGAACACTTTATAGAGAATCGGTGTTAGGATTTCTTTGAAGGTCTGGTAGAATTCTGCATTAAAACCATCTGGCCCAGGGCTTTTTTTCATAGGGAGGCTGTTAATGACTTCTTCTATTTCCTTAGGGGATATAGGTCTATTCAATCTTCCTATCTGATCTTGGCTTAATTTAGGTAGGTGGAATCTCGCAAGAAAAATGTCCATTTCATTAGGTATTCAAATTTTGTGGCGTGTAGGCTTTTGTAGTAAGACCCAATGATTGTTTGGATTTCCTCAGTGTCTGCAGTTATGTCCCCATTTTCATTTCTGATTTTGCTGATTTGGAAAGTTTCTCTCTGCGTTTTTTTTAGTTTGGATGGGGCTTGTTTATCTTGTTGATTTTCTCAAAGAAGCAGCTCTTCATTTCATTGATTCTTTGAATAGTTTTATTCATTTCTATTTGATAGATTTGAGCCCTGAGTTTGATTATTTCCAGCAGTCTGCCCCTCTTGGGTGTGTCCACTTCTTTTCTTTCTAGAGCTTGCAGTTGGGCCATTAAGTTGCTTGTATGAGATGTTTCAAATTTCGTCTTGAAGGCACTTAGTGCTATGAACTTTCCTCTTCGCACTGCCTTCATTGTGTCCCATAAATTTGGGTATGTTGTGCCTTCATTTTCATTGAATTCAAGGATGTCTTTAATTTCGTTCTTAATTTCTTTCCTAACCAAGCTGTCCTTGAGTAGAAGGTTGTTCAGTTTCCATGTATGTGCAGGCCTTTTGCTATTTCTGTTGTTGTTGAGGTCCAGCTTTAGACCGTTATGGTCAGATAGGATATAAGGGATTATTTCAATCTTCCTGTATCTGCTGAGGCTTGCTTTGTGACCAACTACATGGTCTATTTTGGAGAAGGTTCCATGAGGTGGTGAAAAGAAGGCATACTCTTTTGATCTGGGGTGAAAAGTTCTGTAGACATCTATTAAGTCCATTTGATTTAGGGTGTCTGTGACTGCCCTTGTTTCTCTGTTTTGTTTTTGACCAGATGATCTGTCCCTTGGTGAGAGTGGAGTGTTGAAGTCTCCCACTATTAGGGTGTTGGGATCAATGTGTGATTTCAGTTTTAATAATATTTGATTTACATATGTAGGTGGTCTTGTATTTGGGGCATATATGTTCAAAATTGTGATGTCCTCCTGTTGGAATTTGCCTTTGATGAGAAGGAAGTGCCCCTCCTCATCTTTCTTGATCAACTGTGGTTGAAAGTCTATCTTATTAGATACTAGGATTGCTACCCCAGCTTTTTTTATGGGTCCATTTGCTTGGAAAATCTTTTTCTTGACCTTTACTCTGAGGTAGTGTTTATCTTTTTTCCATAGGTGTGTTTCTTGAATGCAGCAGAATGTTGGATCCTATTTCTGCAACCATTCTGTTAATCTGTGTCTTTTTATTGGAGAGATGAGTCCATTGATGTTGATAGATAGTGACCAATGACTGTTATTTCCTTTTATTGTGGAGTTGGTGTTCGTACTGTGATTCATTGCTTTTTTGTTGTTATTATTGGGAAATTATCTCTATGCTATATTTTCTTTGGTGTAGTTGTTTTCATTGGACTGAAGTTTTCCTTCCAGTACCTTTTGTAGGGCTGGTTTGCTGTGAAGATATTGCTTAAACTTTGTTTTATCATGGAAAATTTTGTTTTCTCCATCTATGCTGATTGAAAGCTTTGCTGGGTATAGTAGTCATGGTTGGCATCTGTGTTCCCTTAAAGATTGCATGACTTCTGCCCAGGCCCTTCTGGCTTTCATAGTTTCTGATGAGAAGTCTGGTGTGAGTCTGATCGGTCTACCTTCATATGTTACTTGACCCTTTTCCCTTGCTGCCTTTAATATGTTTTCTTTGTTTTGTAGTTTTAGTGTTTTGACTATGATGTGATGAGAGGTATTTCTCTTCTGGTCTAGTCTATTTGGTGTTCTGTAGGCTTCTTGTATGTTTATGGACATTTCTTTTTTTAAGTTGGGAACATTTTCTTCTATGATTTCTTAAATATTTTCTGTTCCTTGGAGCCTGAAGTCTTCTTTTTCATCTATTCCAATTATTCTTAGGTTTTGTCTTTTGATGGCATCCTTGATTTCTTGGATGTTTTGTGTTTGGGATTTTTCCGATTTTCTATTTTCCTTGATTGAGGAATCCATTTCAGCCAGCGTATCCTCAGCTCCCGTTATTCTCTCTTTCATCTCTTGTATTCTATTGGTGATGCTTACCTTTGTGGTTCCTGATCTTTTCTCTAAGTTCTCCAGTTCCAGGTTCTTCTCCCTTTGTGTCTTCTTTATAGATACTAATTCTGCTTTAATGCTTTGTACTGTTTCCTTCGTCGGAGTGACTGTGTCTCCTATTTTGGTTGTTTCCTCTCTGTATATCTTTAAATGTTCATGTATGTGGGCTGTTAAATTCTTCTCCATTTCTTTGAGAGCCTTGTTCATTTCCTCTTTTTGTCTCTCTTTTTGTTCCTCTAATATCTGCATAATGAAAGCTTTAAGATGATTTTCCTGTGTCTCCGCTGAATTAAAATCTCCACTGCTTATGTGTGTTTCTGGTGGGGCCATGGTATCCTGATTTTTGTTGGGTGAATTCTTTTGCCGATTTCTGGGCATTTGTTTATATATAATCAAGAGCTGTTTGTGCTTTAAGGCTGAACTTCAGACTGGAACTGTCAATCTCTTGTGTCAGGAGCATTCTTCAAGAAGATCAGAGAGTTCCAGTGGTTTGATAGTCTGTGTTGTCTCAGTTGGACTCTGTTGTGGGCTCTGTTTGCCCAGCTTTGTGCTCTGTGCTAGAAGCTGTGAGCACCGTAGGCTGGTCACCCCTGTGGTCTGGATGCTTGGCTCCTCACTATGTGCTAGATGCTGAGTGTTCCGGTTTGAGATGTCAGCTGGGGATCTGCGCTCTGCCCTGGGCTTGCTGCTAAGGGCTCTCCCCTGGACTGGAGACTTGGCGCTCCCTTCTGGGCCAGGGACTGTGCACCACGGTAGAGGTGATATTTGGGGCACAGACACACAGTCTGGAGTGGTTGCAGGCATTGCCAAGCAGTGTGCACCTGCTGTATGCAGGCCTGTCTGCAATGGTGCCCGTGTTCTTCTCAGTTTGGCCTGTGGACACACACACGGACTGAGGTGTCTGTTGGCGGACCCAAGTAGTGTGTGCCTGCATTATGCAGGCCGGTCAAAACGGTCCCCTAGGCCCTCTCAGTCTGGCCTGTGTACACACACACATAGGGACAGAGGTGGTTGCCGGCAGAGGCAATCGGTGTGCCCCTACTGTATGCCTGCCGTATGCCTGCTGGTTGAAACAGAACCCAGGTCCTTTTCAGACTGGCCTGTGGACACACACAGGTACTGAGGTGTTTGCTGGCGGAGCTGAGCAGTATGTGCCCGCAGTATGCAGGTCAGTCAAATGGTACCCGGGTCCTCCTCAGTCTGGCCCAGTGACTGTGTGACCCAGGCTGGTATGGCGGCTGTTGGAGCCCAGCATGGCTGCTGGTTCAGATCAGAGCTGTTGGTGGACTTGGAGGGGGCGGGGAGGAGGGAGATGAGGGAGTGGGAGGGTAGGAGGGACTGAGGGAGGGGGCTACGCCTGGGATTCAAAGTACCTAACCTGTGATTGAGATAAAAATAAATAAATTAAAAAAAAAAAAAAGAAAGAAAAACAGATCAGAGCTGTGCTCGGCTGCTCATTCAGATCAGGGCTGTGGGCCGTAGGTCACCCGGAGTTTTTTCCTGGGAATAACTGGGTGTCCCTAGGATTTTCCCACTTGATTTCCTTGCCTTAGGAGTTCTGCTCACCCAGCAATCACAAATGCTGGCATTTTAGGTTCCAGAGTTCAGTGTCCTGGTTGCTGGGTTGTTTCTGCTGTCCTACTCCTCGGATACAGTGTCCTCTCATGGCAGCCATCTTGGATCTCGCCAAAATGACATAATTTGACAATGAAATTTGATGACAAATGAATGGAACTAGGAAAAAAATCATCCTGAGTGAGGTAATTCAGATCCAGAAAGACAAACATGGTATGTGTGTATTCATTCATAAGTTGATATTAGCTGTTAAATAAAGGATAACCATACTACAATCCACAGACACAGAGAAGCTAAATAATAAGAATAGCTTGGTGGTGGTGGGGTGCTTGGATCTGCTTGGGAAGGAGAAGTAGAATAGATTTTGCAGGTGGACTGTGGGGAATAGGAGGAATCAGGGGTAGGATGGAAGGGTAGAGTATGGAGAGAGATTGAGACAGGTGGACATTTAGAGGGTGATATGGAAGCATACTGCAGTGGAAACTTTCTGGAACCTATGAAGGTGATTCTAGTGAGGACTCCTAGTGATGGAAATTATAGAACCTGAACCATCCATCTTCTTTGACCAGGCTAGGCTGATGGGACTAGACACCATCTCAGGTGCAAAACCTTCAATCCACCATCCTGTCCTGCCTGCAAGATATGCTGGTGCCTTGGTGGCTCTTAGCTTGTTAGAGTGGCCAACAAATGACTGGTCTAACTTGAGGCTCAAGCCACTAGAGGAAGAACATGCCTGGCATTGCCTGAATGGCTAGAAACTGAAAGCTGAGTGGCTCAGAGCCCTAGGGTAAAACCAAACATGACTGGCAACAACAAAATGTCAATGAAATTATTCTTAATGATACTCTGCTACCCTCATAGATTGGTTCTTCTTATGCTTCCGTTCTGCCTAGCTTTCATAGTGCCAGAAGTTATTCAGGCTACTGAGAGAGAAAGGAAATTGTGGGTCTGACTAAGCATTAGAATTCACATGATAGAATGCAGAACTTGACAAACAAGATGAGCATACTGGTGCAACAATAGCGTGTCTATGATGTGCTAACCAACTCTTTTTCATTTGGAGTTAAGAGTCTGCTCCACATTAGGGAATGCAGGTTATATTCTGAGGATGTTCTCTGCATGCCAGATGGGAACAGTAGTATCTAAAATGTACACTAAAACATAAATGTTAAGCTTTATGGTTAGCAGTAATAATAGATAAAATAAGTAAAATCAAGGCAATCAAATATGTACCTGAGTGCTACTTTTATGTCAAAATGTGCTTACTTCTACAGTTCAGAATGCATAGCAGAGTGGTTCACAAATCATACCATATTGTAAAAACAGAATGTGAATCAGTACATGTCAATTGAACCCACCGTAATGGATAAGATAAAAAACTTAAGGGATGACACATGCTGAAGAGGTTGTTACTAAATAATTTAATCCATATTTCTAAGACTTCAATTATTAAAATGTTTTATATAATAATAAATTCACTTGGTTGATTTCATTGGGAGGCTTGCTTTTTTTCTGAGGGGAGGTGATGGGGTAGATAAGGAAAAGAGGGTAGGTAAGGGGAGAGACTAGGAGGGTAGGAAGAAGGGGCAACTGTGGTCAGGTTGTGATATATGAGAGAAGAATAAAACATTTTTGAAATGCACAGAAGGAATAGCCATGGCCTGTTTTCAAGTTAGAAAAATTTATAAAGTACAATTTACATTTAAAATATAATAAATGTGTTTGTGGTAATAACACATCTTACATCATAGTCTAGAATAGATAGCTAACAATCAAAACATATTTTATCTACTTTGCCATATTGCTGTATTTTCCTACATTAAGAGAATAAAGTTAAATATACTATTTTGTCATTGTTCTTATTATTTTATTTTAATCCATACATTGAGAAATAAGAGATGTATTGTATTTTATTAAGATGCATATTATTTAGAATATGATAATTTTATAAATATTTTAATTATCAAAGAACATACTTAAATTACTATTCACAGACAAATGTATTAGATTAAACAATTGATTGTTCTCAGTTTTGTAGCATTGTTGGTATATATAACTAACTTCATCAATTGCTTCATTATGAAGAGTCAGCAAGGAACCTCATGACCACTGTCTTAGAAAGATTATATCTGTCTGTAATCCCTCCTCTGGGCCGAGTTTCCTGCCGTTGAGGACTTTTCGGAGGACAAAATATGTCAGGAATCCCTATAAGCTAGATCTCTGGCTTCACTTTAGGTCAAGCTGAGACTTTGCAATTACAATCACTGACACTATGGTTGTGATCATAAGTACCAAAATCCACCTTTAAACAGAATCTAAATCACCTGGTGATGCAGTGCTTTCACCCTGCTTTTGTGGATGTTATTATAGACATTGTTCTAAATCTTGAACTATTACTTTAAGAAAAACTTCATAGAAAAGGCATACAAATATTTCAAAATCAAGACAATAAAAGAATGATAGGTTTTGCCCTATTCTGTTCTACTATCATATTTATGAGAGCATCACAGAATGTCTTTTGTGGAGAACATCAAAACCATTCTATAGTCTGTCAGAGAAAAATCAGCATCCTACTCCTTCATGTGATGCTGTGCCACAGAAGCAACCCAGAAAATTCTTCTGTGGTAGTTTCCTGAAGCCAACGTCAAAACAGTTTGACTTTTAAATACTTTTATAGCTTAAGCATTAAGACTGCTGAAAATTTCTTAAATTATTTCTTGGTTTTGTTCACTAAGCTCTGTCCTTAGAGAAAAGATTCAATCTATTGACATTGTGAGTTCAGATAAATTCTCTACCAGGGAAGTAGACCTGTCTAATATCAGATCGCCTACACTTGTAAGGGAGAGAGACATTCTTACAGATTTTACAGATTAGTCTGTTAGAGAATAAAGAAAATGTTGGCATTTTCCTCATGTCAGACACAGAGATAAAAAGCATAGAGAAGAAGAATGGGGCCATAAACTTGATGCAACAGATTGCTATACAGTTTCATCAGATAAACGAATAAACGATGGAGACAGTTTCAATAAGGCTCTTGTCAGAGAACACATGGCACAATGCACTGTGTATGTGCCAGATAGATTCTGCATGCTCAGAAATGTCATTACTAAAAATGTCTATCCATCTGGAAAATAAATATTCAATAAATCTGTAAATATTTATTATAAAAGCAATAAGAAAACAAAAGGAAAGATTATAGTTCGCGCTTTTGTTGAAATAATAAATAATAATTTAAAATAAATTTTAGTTCTTGAAACCAAGATAATTAAGAAAATCAGCCTTAGGTTTCTTTTTATAACTATTTCATTGTCATTAAGATAAAGTCTACATTAAATATAGTCTCTGTGTATAGCATATAGCTTTGTTTTTTTCTTCTGCAACTTTTCCATTCCCCCTTTAGTGTTTTGTAAGAAATTTGAAGTGAGGTAAAAATAATAATGTCTTTTCAAAATAGAATATATTTTGATGTTGTTAGAGCAATATTTAACAAAATTTTACAAAAATGCTACATATGATCTGACAAATTTATATTCTTTAATGTTATTGAAGATTTAATAATTAATTCAGTAATTTTCTCAGGCAGAAGTGTCAGCTTTTAAAATTTTTCAGAAATGATTTAGTGTTCTCTAAGATTAAAATATTCAGTCTCCAGAATTTTATTAAGCTTATTACATATCAGAATATTGTAACTAAGCATACATACAAACGTAATTCCCAAATTATCAATCTGTACTTTTCATTGAATCATCAATTTGAACTATTTACATATTTGAATTTGAATTTTCTTGGCATTAAGTATTTCCCTTGTGATTCATGAAATAGTTTTTTAATTTCTTTACAGCATTTTTCATCTCTTTATTTCTCAGTGTATAAATGGCTGGATTAAGGAGGGGTGCAAAAACAGTATAAAATACAGCAAGAAATTTGTCCAACCAGGTGATATTGAGGGGCCATACATAGATAAAGATGCAGGGCACAAAAAAGATCATTACCACAGTGATGTGGGCAGTGCACGTGGACAGGGCCTTCGAGGCACCAGTTTTAGAGCTTTGACGAACAGTGATAAGGATATATGTGTAGGATATGAGCAACAGAATAAAGCAGGTTACAACCACAGCCCCACAGTCAGCATTCATATAAACATCCAAATCATGGTAATCCATGCAGGCCAGCTTGATTATTAATGGTATGTCACAGAAGAAACTGTCAATTTCCATGTGGCCACAGAGAGGCAGGTGCACAACTGCCAAAAGCTGACTCATGGCATGAATAAAGGCAATTGTCCAGGAAGTCAACACCAGCCCAGTGCATCTCTTCAGGTTCATAATGGTGAAGTAGTGGAGTGGTTTGCAGATGGCCACATAGCGGTCATAGGCCATAACCACCAACAGCACCATCTCTACTGCACCAACACAATGATCAAAGAAGACCTGGCACATACAGCCTGCAAAGGAAATGATCTTTGGTTCCTTGAGAAAGTCCGTGATCATCTTAGGAGTGGTTATGGAGGAAAGCCACATATCAACAAAGGACAGGTTGGCCAAAAAGAAGTACATGGGGGAATGGAGATTCTGGTCAGTGATGATTAAGAACATGACAGTAGTATTTCCAGATATAATAATCAGATAAAGAATCAGAAATACTATGAAGAGTAAGACTTGAAGATTCTGTGATTGGGCAAGTCCCAAGAGGAAAAATTCTGATATCAAAGACTGATTACTTAGATCCATTGTACTCAGTGTGTCATTAGAAACAGCTTGCAGACAAAGAGAAAGGTCAATTAGATGAATATGGAAAATAAGTTCACTAGACAAATCTGATATTCATATATAAAGTTAACATCTACACCTGAAAGGAAAAATGAGAAAATGAGTCTTTGTCAGCTTTGAGAAACATCACTGCTCAAAGTGAAAGCTCATGAGTCAAGAGCAACTCCCCAAGAAGGGAAAGGTAGGGTGTGACTGTTTTACACATGATCTATCAGGAAGTTCCTCTTACAGAAATGCAGTAAGGAAGTAAGATAACAATGTGAAAGCTTAAAAGTGTGTGTGATTTCACCTGGAAAAGATTTCTCTGCTCATTAGTCTGTTAAAAATGATCGGAATGTGTCATCAACAATCATAACATTTCATTATAAAAGTAGGATTTATATTTTGGACCTGATGGAAATTACATTGAACTTCAACACAAAAATTCTGATGAAATAGTATAATTTTTGCAGCATACATAATGACTCCTTTGATCTTTAGCAAACTCATTTCTCTGACATCACTGAGTTAAAATATATTTTTAAAGTTACAAAGTAGATGTTGGGAAAGCTTGTTGAAGAGAAGCTGTGCAATATACCGTATAAGAATAAACAGTTGTAGACAGAAATGTAAAGCCAGAATCACAATATTTTGTTAGCAAAAATTTATTAAAAGATTTATTTATTCAGCTAAACTGATACTGAGCCACTGTTACAAATATATGTAGAAGTGGTAACCAAAGACCAAGGCAACTTATATTCAAACCTGAACTCTGAAAGTTATTTTTAGTTTAGTTTTAAGATTCAAAATACTTGATCTTGAATTTTATCAACTAACCTGGAGAATCCTTAGATTTTTGAAATATTGTAGGTTCCTGAAATGGAAAATATTTCCTCTATGTATAATGTGCTTTCTTATTTATTCACTTACCTATTGATATATATAATTATATATTATATAATCTATATAATTTGAAGGAAGAAAATAAATCACATAAACATTTAAACAAGCGGTACTTTTGATTGTTAACCTTAGAAGAATGTAAAGTTGAACTGTCAATGAGCACCAGTTTTTAACATTAACGTACAGGCAGAACGTAATGGAAAATACTCAGTCTGGAAGGTAGGAAATCTTCCCATTTTATTCCACCATCAGTAATTCTCTTGGTGATTTTTCAATTTTAGGTCTTATTCTTTTATTCCTTGAAATTTCATATTGAGAGAATAAAGCAGGTCAATCACAGAAGCTCTCACATTGTCATCAGAATGATACTTACCTTCCCTTTTTTATGAGGAATCAGAAGGTTAAAGTTAGGGTGAAAAGAAAGAAAGATCTAAAGACATTAGGTAACACATCTTTTTGCTATAGAAGCATGATGGTAGTTAAGTGTCTTGTATGCTACACTGAAAGATATGTGCCTTCTGAAGATTACCAGACTTTCTGGGGAAATTTCAGTGCCTCCAAACTTAATATCTTAGAGTCTGTAAAATTTTCAGCACACTTAAAAAAATCCAGTTATTGTCTTCCTCTGTGGCCTGGCAAGGCTGCACCCCCTAGGGAGAGGTGATCAGAGAGCCTGCCACTAGTTCAGGCCAGAGACAGCACCTTCTCCCTTTACTAGAGTGCTCACTTGGAGACTGAGTCTATGGGCTACATCTGAGCAGGGTTTTAGGTCCCCTCCATGCATGGTCCTTGGTTGGAGTATCAGTCTCTGCAGGGCTTCTAGTTTTGTTTTGTTTTTTGGGGTTTTTTGGTTGTTGTTGTTGGAGGGCGGGTATTGTTCTTCTTTTAGAGTTCCTGTCCCCAGCCAGTCCTGATGAGACCTGATAGGCTGGGGTCAGATAAAAGGGGAGGAGGACCTCCCCTATCAGTGGACTAGGGAAGGGACATAGGAGAAAAGGGAAGGGTTGGAGAGAGGTGAGGGAGAGGGCCATAGCTGGGATACAAAGTGAATAAACTGTAATACATAATTAATAAAAATTTTTAAAAATGCAGAAGGGAAGGAGGTCCTCCCCTGTTGGTGGACTTGGAGGGGGCGGGGAAGAAGGAGATGAGGGA
>JAQQSO010007083.1:0-10866 GCA_028658305.1 Pachyuromys duprasi | reverse complement strand
CATATATATATATATGGCTAGATACCATGAAAAATCATATACCATGCAAAATGCTAAAAAGCAAAATGGAAACTGTAAAATGAACTGAGCACAGGAAAGCTGTCCCTGCCACTCGACTCGAGTGCCCTGCAGTGGTGTCGATGAGAAATGCCCTCCCCACCAGCTTGTGCCTTACCTTTTGCCACCTGCAGCAGGAGGGAGAGCTGGCCCTGGGGCCATGAGAGTGGGAGACCTGACCCCTCCCCTCATCAGCTGTAGCACTTGGGAGATCAGGCCCTGCACCTTGCTTGGGCAGCACAATAGAGCTGACCCTCCTGGCATGGACATTGGATAAACTAGCTGGGGCAGTGTTTAAGAGCTTGCCCTGGTGGTATGGGTGTGGTAGAGCTAGCAGGCTGACCAGCTCAGCCAGTACCAAGGCTCAGATCCAGGGTTTTGAGTTGGCCTACCCTAATATCTACCCCATCAATGAAATCCTGGAGTATGTGAAGGGGCCAGTTCTACAGATCCAAAACTGTAGGGTCTCCTTGACACAGGGCAACAACAAGATATCAATGAGGAGTCCCAGTGTGGATCCAGTATTGATAGTTTAGCAGAAGACAGAGGCTTCAAACCATACCAGTTGACTTATTGCAATGAATATTTACAAGTAAAGAAGTATGGATAAGAGGGTCTGTGTAGAGGGTACTGTGAGGAGATGAATGGGATCATGTTGCATGGTGTGAAATTCACAGTTAATAAAAAGCTAAATAAATAAGTAAATAATAAATGGAAATGCCTCCATAAAATAGTGCTTTGTAAGACTAAGACATTTTCTTAATTAGTGATCATTGGGGTAGGACCCAGCCCATTGTGGATGGTGCCATCCCTGGGCTGGTAGTCCTGGGTTCTATAAGCAAGTACCCTGAGCAAGCCATTAGGAGCAAGCCAGTAAGCAGCACTCCTCCATGGCCTCTTCACAGGTTCCTATCCTGTTGGAGTTCCTGTTCTGACTTCCTTTAATGATGAATAGAAATATGGAAATATAAGCCAAATAAAAACTTTCCTCTAAAAATAATTATCTATTTAAATACCAATGAGGTCAAATATTTTATAAGGTTAGGGTTGGGATACATACACACAAATATAAATCATATACTACTCTTTGATGAAGATACTTAGTTGAGTTAGCTGATATAAATAGTTTCTATCGCATACATTTTCTATTTTAGAATAGTCTGAACACCAATAAAATGTTACTATCTTTTAAAAGAAAGTACTCATTTAGAGAGATCAGAGTTTATGTTCTTTTCCACTTTTTTTCAGAAAATAAAAAAATAGAGAAAATTTCCATAGCTTACTAACTGAGCAAAATTGCTGACACATATTAATAGACAAGAAGATAGAATATGGTGCATGGTTAGCCAGGGATAATATTTATTATTGTATTTTTGTCCATTTTCCCATATTATTTCGCTGTGAGAAAGAGGGAGAGAGATTTATGCATAGAAAGCAAAAAGGAAGCATAAATAGAAAGAGGAAAAAAAGGGAGAAGAGGTGTGGGGAAAATAAAGAAGTGGAGGAGGAAAAAGAGGAGGAGGAGAAAGTAGACATGAAATCAGAGGAGACAACTTTTGTTCAAGAAGCAAATTCAGAACATCAGGGAATAAAATGCTAAAACAATAAGAAATAACACTGCTAAGCACCAGCTCACAGGGATACTCCAGAGCACACTGACAACAACAAATGCATCCAAGGACGTGAAACAACAGGATTCCCATTTACTCCTGGTGGGGTTAAAAAAAATGGCACAGCTTTTTGAGAAGAATGCATAGTGTTTTCTTAGAAAACTTCACAAGTTCTTTCCATAAAATCTACTGATCATAAAGTAATCCTCAGTATTTATATAATGACTTGAATAGTAATGCACATACAAAAATGTGCACATAGGTGTCCTTATGTAAATCCATAGTCTTTTAAGATTGTAATTTGGCAGTCTTCTTCAGAAGCCTTAAATATGTCCATTTTATTTATCTAAAAAAACTTATTCTAAGGTATTTTTCAGGCTGGCAAACGACTAAGCAGGTAAAGGCACCTGCCACCAAGCCTAATGACTTTATTTTAATACCTGAAATCCACACTGTGGAAGAAGAATATGGATTTCCAAAAGTTGTACCCCAATCTCTACTTGTGCCATGATATTCACACACACACACACACACACACACACACACACACACACATACACAGGAGTCTTAACTTGTAGAAGGAAGCACCCATGTTCAATAGTGATGCCTAATTCAATAGCAGAAAAAGTAATAAATCAGAGAAGATTTGACAGAATAGGATACTCTCTCACGAGAAGAGCGAGGAAAGGGAAGCTACTTACAGGACAATGCATTGAGAGAGTAAACAGTTTCACTCGGACAGCAATAGAGAGACAGGCTGCAGAGAGAAAAATGCAGAGAACGAGAAGACAATTTTACAGGGAGAGTTTTACAGAGAGAAGCTGAATGAGAGAACAAGCTAGACACAGGTGAAGACAGAATGAGCCAGAGAATGAAAAGGAGCCAGAAGATTAGAAGACATTGATGGAGTTAGTTTGAAGCCAAGAAGAACAATTCAGGACCTGAGAGAAAAGGCAGATTGAATAAGTTAGCTGGGAGAGAAGTTTGAGCCAGAACAGCTGAGTTGAACCAGCTAGCCAGAGCTCAGTAAGAACAATAAAGAATGAGCTTATTAGGTGGTAAGTCTCAGAGACTGAAAACATTCTAGGCCAAGGTTAGATGCTATGGAAGCCAGAAGCTTTCAGGACTAGGACCAGATTAGCAGAAGGACACAGTAAGTCTCCAAGACAATAATTAACTCAGGAGAATAAAAGTTTGCTTTATACACACACACACACATACACACACACGTAAGCAAACAAGTGAAATGTAATGAAAATATTTTTAAGGATGAATATTCTAGTAGAAAAATAATCAGAAATATGCACAAGTTAGTGAGAGGATAATTCTACATACATAAATAATTTGGTTTGTTTATCTCATAAAATGTCATTGAGCTGTAAAAAGAAATGAGCTGTCAAGCAATGAACTTATAATGTATTAATGTATATTACCAAGTAAGACACTAATCAGAAAATAATGTATTTAATACATTCCAACTTTACGAGGCTAGAGAAGGATAAGTATGGATTAAATAAAAAACAGTGATTAGTGGTTTTCAGGGGTTGGAGGAAAGGGTTGGCTGGAGCCAGTAGAGTGCAGAGTGTACTTGTGACACTATTCAATATGACACCGTAATGACTAACATAGGTTATTACAATTTACCAACAACCATAATACGTAGCACACCTGAGTGGAACATTTCACACTCTGGACTTTGGGTGACAGGTCAGTGTTGGCTCATGACTCATCAGAGGTACCAATGTGGTATGGGATGAGGATGAGGTTGGATATGTGAGGGATAGCAAAGTTTAGACATTTTTGTGCATTCTGCACAATTTTACTTTCAATCAAAACTGCTTTAAAAAAATAAAGGCTACTTAAAAGAAAAAATTGAATTCAAGGAATATTATCCAATGTTGAGAACATGATTCAAAAATTTTGAATTAAAGGAAGTAATGTGAACAGAAAGAAGAAGATGCTTGTTCTTTCATTCTACTGGATGAAAGGGAAGGAAATTTCCTTGTGAAGACAGATGCTTTTGTAACTGACTGCTATCAAATATTTGTTACAGGCAGCCACCCCTTCCCCCCACATTTGTCCTCAGTGAATTTGATGCTGCCATACTGCCACGTTGTCTTTCCTGTTCTCCTGTGGTTTTCCATGTACCCACCCTGCTTTCAGCTTGGCCTGTCTGGTTTCTATGTACTTTCATTATCCCTCTTCTCCAAAGAGACCTGGAAATGTAGGGCATGTGGCTTCCCGGAATAAATACCTCACTATAAAACATTCATAAAAAGTCTTCAGAGGCATCAAAGCTTTGCTTCCTAAGCACATTAAGACATAAAAAAGCAATAGTGCTTTAAAAAGCAAACACACTCTTTTAGCAGGAATGTAACTGCTACTGTTTGTTGTTGTTTTATTTCAAACTAAAAGACCAATTTGTTTACTATGTTATTCTTATCAGAAAGTACTAAAACCCTGGGAGGGTGTTACTCCTTACATACACGGGAATCTTTGATGCATTTCTTCTTACCCAGAGAAAACAAGGAGAATGAAAATCACTTGAGAAAAGTTACCAACTCCTATTTTAATATAGAGTGTCATAGTAATATACTAGTAATATACATGCTTGCTTACGGATTATATTTGACTCCTGACTGCTAATGTACTGTGTGATTGACAGTGTAGAATATTTAAAGTGTTAATGAACCTCCCTTTTCCTCTGGCTGTCTTGGGATAGTGTGTGTGGTCATTGATATGACCATGTGCATGGGTCAAGGTATGAATTGATTGAGAGATGAACAGGACAACTAAATAATGTCCCTTCCCATTGTTGACTTCTGGAGTAAGGGAAGAATTGTAGATAGTACAAACTGCTCTATAGGGCTTTAGTCTAAGGGATGATGGAGAAATGAAACATAAGTGAAGTTGCACAAGAGATCAGAAGAAAATTTTTTGTTAGAGAGAAATTACAGCAAATTGGCATGATTGTAGGTACCATTTGGTAGAAGGCAAGAAATCACACAGGGAAAAGTGGAATCTCTGAAGCAATGGTCTTGAGCAAGCTAGAGAAAATTGGATCTAGTGAATAAGTGGAAGGGCCAACCTCAGATGGAAGGTCATTGTTACAGCAAGGCATAGCATAGACAGCTCAGGGGTGGCTGTGTACACTGTGGTCTAAATGCAAATTGAAAATGTACAGTCAGAGTTGGAGGCAAGGCAAGGAAATCAATCTCTCCTCTGGAATTGCCTGCCCCAATGGTGGTCCGTCAGTAGATTGGCCACAGTTCTGCTACATGTTTCTGGTTTACTTGAGAGAACTGGCTGGTATGATTACAGATGCTGACAAGTTCACAATCTGGAGAGTGGCAGTCTGGCCAGCAAGAAGGAGCAGGTGCTGCAGTTCTAGCCCAAACACAGCACACTGGCAGCTTTTTTTTTTTTTTGCTAAGCACTGGTCTGTACTTTGTTCTATCCAGACCTCAAAATGATTGGAAGGGACCAAACTCATACTATGAAGGGAAATTGACTTTAAAAGTTCAACAATTAAATGTTACATTAAGAAACCTCACAGAAATATCTAGAATATGTGTACACATTCAGATCTGGACATTTTGATCAGCCAGATTGACACATATCACTATGGGTGATCCGTCAAGCTTAGAATTCTTCTAAGTTCACACACCTCTTTCAAATGTGCTCTGTCTTGGTGGGCTTGATGCCCTTGCCTAACTAACTGCCTATAGAAGGAGTAAGCAGGAAAGCTGTAGGACCAGCCACTGCCTTCCTTCAACACCAGTGCATAACCCAGACTGACTCAGTGCCAGTGCCTACCAACCGTAAAGAACTATCAGCCTAGGCTGGAGGATGACAGGAACACTAGGAAAGAACATGAACGAATTATGAAGGGGGAAGAGAAACTGAGGTCAGGGTCTGATTGATGAGAGCGACATTTGGGTGAGGCTGAGACCTTGTGAAGGAAGATTTGTGAGCAAGATTTTCAGGACCCTGCAGGGTGTGGCATTATCCTACCAAACTGATAAAACAAATCAGGATCCATAAAGCATTAATGCTCAAGGACAGGGCTTTTCTAAGTGTGGGTTCCTGTGCACATTCTCTGCCCCATATCCATGAAAGACAGTCTAGCCCAGGCTGCAACCACCCCCTTTTATTTTGAAAATAAGTTCTTTTCTCATACAATATATTCTCATTACAATTTTCCCTCCCTCTCCTCTTCCTAGTTCTTCATTTCCTCTCCCCCCATTTAGATCCATTCCCTTTCTGTCTCTCATTAGAAAAGAACAGGTTTCTAAGGGGTAACACAACATAACAAAACAAAATATATCAGATAAAACAAAAACCAGCATATCAGAGTTGGACAAGGCAACCCAACAGAAAAAAAAGAGCCCCAAGAGAAGGCACAAGAATCAAAGACCCACTCATTCACATTCCCCAGGAATCCCATGAAAACAGTAAACCGGAAGCCATAATAAATTTGCAGAAGACATGGTGCAGACCTGTGCAGGGTCTATGTTTGTTGCTTCATTCTCTGTGAGGTTATATGAGCCCTGCTCAGTTTATTCAGAGGGCCTTGTTCTCCTGTAGTCTTCCATCCCCTCTAGGTTTTACACTCTTTTCCCTGAGTTCTAAGGGGATAGATTTGATGGAGAAAATGCATTTAGAGCTGTTTGCTCCAAGGTTTCTCATTCTCTCCAGAATATCTGACTCTGAGTCTTTGGATTAGTTCCCATCTGTACTAGGAGGAAGCTTCTTTGATGATGGCTGAATAAGCATTAATCTATAAGTATAGCAGAATATTATTAGAAATCATTTTATTACTGTCTCCTCCTCCCCTCTTTTAGACCAGTAGTATTTGGTTTTACTTTAGGTCTCTGGACTAGTTAGTCTTTGGTTCTTGGTTACCCAGGCAGTGACAGGTATGGGTTCCATCTCATGGAGTGAACCTTAAGTTTGGTTTACCCCTACAAGTTGGTTGGTTACCCATACAAGTTTTGTGCCACCGTTGCCCTATTATACTCCAGGCAGGACGGCATTATAGATCAAAGGTTTTGTGGCTGAGTTGCTGCTTATATTCTCTTTTGGTAGCATGAAAAGTACCTTCCTGTACCAAAAACATGAGTACACAGGGATGAAGGCTTTATGTAAGTATCGGCTTGACCTCTGTGTGCTCAAAGAGTTGTGTGGGTGTTGTCTTCTGAAATGGGACCTTATTTCAATTCGTGGAAAGCAAACTATTGTCTTGGCAACAGCATGGGTTGTTTGTGGATTTTCATGGTTTCCCCTTTGGCCAACAACTCAATTGGCTTTAACCCTGACTGGGAGCAGATTTATAAGAGAAGTGTGTGGAAATTTTTTGGTTGTTTTTATTTTCTTAACGGAAAGAGGCAATAAAAAGAGGGAGGAAGGGCTGGTGGTAGACTCTGGCTACAAACAGATGAAATTTAACCTTTATCAAGAGGAGAAAAGGGAAGAACCAAAATTGAAGTTCTGAGAAGCTCAAGGGCCCCACTTGCCTAAGTCATGGATTTAAAGAAAGTCTAAGATGAAAGATAGTTGATTGCTCTGATGTGTAGGTATAACAGGATAGTGTGAAGAGGCAGATTTATCCAGGATTGGCACTTTGCAGGCAAAGTGATGTTTCCCCATCACTCTTCTATGCTCTAGTGTCATTTACTATGAACAAAAACATTATTTAGCTCTCTGCAGAAAACATCTGGTTTCCATATCGCCACCTGCACCGAGTTCTTCCAGAGCAGACTCCTGACATACTTCATTGCAAGGTTTGGCTTCTCTTCACTGAGCTTTGCAAAGCCCCTGTTGCCAAGTTGGCTCCCAGTGTTCTGACTGAATCCTTTTCTTTGGCAAGAAGCCCAGTGCTCTCCACTCTTTCTGTCCTGTGGCCATAGGAAGAAACTTAATTCTCTTTTTCATTATGCTGAAGTTTGGCATAAAGAGATATTTTCTAATTATATATGAATTGAAAAGAAATCCACAGAGAGTAAAAACATGAAACTTTAATAGTTCTTGTACAATTATCTGTATCCTAAGTTATGTTCTGACAGTACTTTTTAAATTTAATGGCTACTGTCTTACAAAGTAGAAAAATCCATACGTTAAGGACATGGTATTGCTGTCACATGCATCAATTCATAGCAGTTGTAGTTATCTGAACAAGATCATACCAGTCAAAATATCATCATAGAGATAATATTGACATTAGATTGCTGCAGAGGGTCAGCCACACTCCTGTAGAGAAGTGGCCACTGGTAGCTTGGTCATGCTACAGTGGATAGCCACAAACTATGCACATATGGGAAGCACTAATTGGACATAGGAGATTAATGCAGTGTGAAAGAAGAGATGAAGTTATGGGCACTAGGGGAAGTTGGAGGGATATGGCAATATATTGTCTAAATGTATGAACTTTCAAAGAAAAAAGTTAGTTACTACTTTTAGGAAGAGGTATGGGCTGTAATTCTGTTGCTGGTATTTTATTAGCAACCACTAACCATGACCAATTTTCAAGTTTTCTTTCTAAACAAGTGTTCTGATCTAGAGTTAGCTACAGCACTCAGAAGACCAAAGAGAGAACACAGTCATGAAATGGTTTGCACATCGAAAGTAGTTATAGACCTGTAGCATTGTTATTATAGCTAAGTTTTATGCAATCCATTTACTTTAAGATTATGGTTATGAAATGTCAAAAATAGATACAAATGAAATGACATATGGATGAAGATGCATCCTGGGCCACTCACCCATAATACTCGCGTCAACAAAAAGAGTTTGCTCTGGAAAACTTACTGTCTAGGCTCTGGGGTTAAAGGTATTCACAGTAATTGATATTTTTTTTGTTTTTTGTGAATGTGAGTCATGAAAAATTGAACTGCCCTAATGTACTAATGACTTAAAAGCCTATAAACAGACCAAAGTACGTACCTCACATGAAAGAGAACATCATGGCCCCAGGCAGTGCTGAGGTCATGCTGCTACTTTGAAATACACCCAAGTTGAAGTGTCATTGCTGACATTTTTGTGACCCTGCTTACTGGAGGAAGTTTTGTCTTCATATTGCTAAATGAAAGTTTCAATGAGAAAGATTTTTAAAGACCTTGGAAATGACAAAGGCTCAAGAAAAAAAATAAGTGAATCTTTCTTTTCTTTTTCTTTCTTTCTTTCTTTTTCAAAATGTGAAATGATTCTCAGAAGTACTAAGCAATCAGCATTGATGAAGAAGCAGATCGGGGTGGAGATGAGGGCAGGACTGAACCAAAAGGAGTATTCTGTCTTCTTGATATTCTCCTCCTTCTCCTTCTCCTCCTTTTCTTTCTCTTCTTTCTTTCCTTCCTCCTCCTCCTTCTGCCTTCCTGTTGTTCCTATTATCTTGGTATGTTTCTCTCTAACCCAACATCCTTGTGATTCTTTAGTTTGCATCCAAGTCTATGTGTGAAGGTTTAGCCTAAACTAACAGCTGAGTGGAATTTGGGATTTCACAGGCCACAGTCCAAATACAGTTGCTGATTCTTTCCCTGACCTGTCAGTTCTGCTTTGCCTAAGAGCACACTTGCTTATGCCCTAAACATCTGTGTAGATCACGTCCTTCTTTGTCTGAGACTTGTAAGAAAATATCCTTCTCCAGATAGAGTGTGTCTCCTCTTATTATCTTGAGTGAAAGCTACTCATACTCTCAGAATCATGACACCCATATATGCTAAAATGTGCAAAACTGGAGGGCTTATTTTCTTTCTTTCTTAACATTTTATTGACAGTTTTAGTATGACCTATTTTGATCATTTTTCCCTGCCTGACTTTGAGATTTTCCCCATATGCCTATCCACCCATATCCTTTTTCTTACTTTTTCTTCCTTTCTCTGTCACAAAAACAAAACCAGACTGAAAAAAAAGTCAAAACAAACAAACAAGCAAACAACCATAAGACAAAGTAAAAGGAAACAAAAAGCCCATAAAACAAAAACAACAAACATACAACAACAGAAACAAGAAAACAAACAAAACCCATGTTGTTGTACAGTTGTGGTGTACAGTTGTGGTGACCAACTGCTCCTAGAGATGGGGCCTGGCCTGGTGTCACTTGATCTACCTAGTGACACACATTAGAGAAACTAGTAATTTTCCTTTTGCTAGCAAGTATCACTTGCAAACAGCTTATGGGTCACGGTTGGAAGTCCCTGTCTACTTCTCCCTCCTGGTTTCAGGAAATATTTCTCCAGTTTGAATTTTCTTTGCAGAAACTGTTCTTCTGAATTAATTTCTGTTCACTGGAGAACTCTGTCATTAAAATAAAATTAAAACATATCAACCTTTTCCAGTTGCTAAAGATCCCATCTCAGATGTGAATCTAAGAATGAGCTAGCAGCAGCAGCAGAAACACAGACTATCATAGCAATAGATTAAGGAAAGTATTGGACCTGAATCAAAGCAACAACTTCAATGTGAGATGCTGCCACAGCTGAATAAATGCTCTTCCGGGACAGCTATGTCCTAATTTGTGAAACAAAGGAAGGAGTTGTAAGGTAAAAAGGAGTTTGTATATAGGATTCTTTATAATAAGGTGAAGAAATCACGGTGTATGATCAAGGTAGTCTAGAAATAATGGAAAGGGCCGGTAGAAGGGGGAAGCAACAAGGTCACATGTAAGAACAGAAGGAGAGTTCTGAGGGACATGGAGCTACCAGGCAAGGAATGAAGATGGGTCGAAGCTGGAAATAGTAGGGAAGTGGGTCTTCTGTCCAGCTCTACCAATTCCCTTAGACTCCTGAGTGACACATGATGATAAACTTACATTGTGTTGACACCTTATGTGGATGGTGGTTTGTTACATTAACAGACAGACGTAAAGACAGGGCTCTGCTTGTTTTAAAGATGCTTGCTTGTCACACAGGCTAGACAACCCCAGTCTATTCACCTAGGGGAAAGAGAGAGCTGACTCCTGAAAGTTGTCCATTGACCTTCCACAAGCACCATGGCACGTGTGCTTGTGCCTAAGGTATTCAATATGAACACACATGTATAATAATAAATAACAAGCAATAATAAATAATAAATAATAATAAATAACCAAGCAAGTGAAAGACCTCTCTGAAAAAAACCTTCAAATCTCTGAAGAAAGAAATTGAAGAAGATATTAGAAGGTGGAAAGACCTCCCGTGCTCATGGATTGGTAGGATTAACATAG
>JAQQSO010007082.1:0-10867 GCA_028658305.1 Pachyuromys duprasi | reverse complement strand
TTTTATTGTGGAGTTGGTGGTCTTACTGTGATTCATTGCTTTTTTGTTGTTGTCGTTAGTAAATTATCTTTATCCTATATTTTCTTTGGTGTAGTTGTTTCCATTGGACTGAATTTTCCTTCTAGTACCTTCTGTAGGGGTGGGTTGCTGTGTAGGTATTGCATGAATTTTGTTTTGTCATGGAAAATTTTGTTTTCTCCATCTATGTTGATTGAAAGCTTCGCTGGGTATAGAAGTCTTCGTTGACATCTGTGTTCCCTTAAAGAATGCATGACTTCTGCCCAGGCCCTTCTGGCTTTCATAGTTTCTGATGAGAAGTCTGGTGTGATTCTGATCGGTCTACCTTAATATGTTACTTGACCCTTTTCCCTTGCTGCCTTTAATATTTTTTCTTTGTTTTGTATGTTTAGTGTTGACTGTGATGTGATATGTGGTATTTCTTTTCTGGCCTAGTCTATTTGGTGTTCTGTAGGCTTCTTGTATGTTTATGGACATTTCTTTTTTTAAGTTGGGAACATTTTCTTCTATGATTTTCTTAAAAATATTTTCCAGTCCTTGGAGCCTGGAGTCTTCTTTTTCATCTATTCCAATTATGCTTATGTTTGGTCTTTTTATGGCATCTTTGATTTCTTGGATGTTTTGTGTTTGGGACTTTTCCGATTTTCTTTTTTCCTTGAGCAAGGAGTCCATTACAGCCAGCGTATCCTCATCTCCCGAGATTCTCTCTTCCATCTCTTGTATTCTATTCTTGATGCTTACCTTTGTTGTTCCTGATCTTTTCTCTAAGTTCTCCAGTTCCAGGTTCTTCTCCGTTTGTGTATTCTTTATAGATACTAATTCCGTTTTCATGCTTTGTACCATTTCCTTCATCTGATTGACTGTGTCTCCTATTTTGGTTATTTCCTCTCTGTGTATCTTTAATTGTTACTCTATGTGGGCAGTTAAATTCTTCTCCATTTCTTTGAGGGCCTTGTTCATATTCTCTTTTTGTCTCTCTTTTTGTTCCTCTAATATCTGTATAATCATAGCTTTAACATAATTTTCCGGTATCTCTGCTGAATTAAAATCTCCCCTGCTTTTGGGTGTTTCTGTTGGGGCCATGATGTCCTGATTTTTGTTGGGTGAGTTCTTTAGCCGATTTCTGGGCATTTGTTTAAATATATTCAAGGAGCTGTTTGTGCTTTAAGGCTGAACTTCAGACTGGAACTGTCAATCTCTTGTGTTAGGAGTATTCTTCAAGAAGATCAGGGAGTTCCAGTGGTTTGATAGTGTTTGTTGTGTCTCAGTTGAACTCTGTTGTGGGCTCTGTGTGCCCAGCTTTGTGCTCTATGCTAGAAGCTGTGAGCACCTCAGGCTGGTCACCCCTCTGGTCTGGAGGCTTGGCTCCTCACTCTGTGCTAGATGCTGAGTGTCCTGTTTTGAGATATCAGCTGAGGGCTCCGTGCTCTGCCCTGGGCTTGCTGCTAAGGGCTCTCCCCTGGACTGGAGACTTGGCGCCCCCTTCTGGCCCAGGGACTCTGCACCATGGTCTGAGATGATATTTGGGGCACACATACTTTGTCTGGAGTGGATGTAGGAAGGCACTGCCGAGCAGTTTGCAGGCTGGTCTGTAATGGTGCCCATGGCCTTCTCAGTTTGGCCTGTGGACACACACATGGACTGAGTTGGCTGCTGGTGGATCTGAGCAGTGTGTGCCCACAGTATGCATGCTGGTCAAAACGGTCCCCTAGGCCCTCTCAGTCTGGCCTGTGTACACACACACACACACACACACACACACACACACACACACACACAGAGAGAGAGAGAGTGAGGTGGTCGCAGGCAGAGGCGACTGGCATATGACTGCAGTATGCCTGCTGGCCAAAACAGAACCCGGGTCCCTCCCAGACCGGCCCATGGACACACACAAGGACCGAGGTGTTTGTTGGAGGAACTGAGCAGTGTGTGCCCGCAGTATGAAGGTCAGTCAAAATGGTACCAGGGTCCTCCTCAGTCTGGCCCAGAGACTGTGTGGCCCAGTCTGGTATGGCAGCTGTTGGCGCCCAGTGCAGCTGCTCATTCAGATCAGAGCTGTGCTTGGCTGCTAGTTCAGTTCAGGGCTGTGTGCTGCAGGTCACCCGGGATTTTTTTCCGGGGAATAACTGGGTGTCCCTAAGATTTTCCCACTTGATTTCCTCGCTGTAGGAGTTCTGTTCACCTGGCAATCACAAATACTGGTGTTTTAGGTCCCAGAGATCAGTGTCCTGGTCGCTGTGTTGTTTCTGCTGTCCTACTCCTCAGACACAGTGTCCTCTCGTGGCAGCCATCTTGGATCTCCTTCACATTTTCTACAAGTTTTTTAAAATGTCTGTGAGCTTGATTCTTGATTTTGTTTATGTGATGGGTACGGTTCTATGTATTTTAAATGATTTTATCACACTGAACAAGGAGTTTTGCATCTGTGACCATCAGGAATCCTTTCATTTATTGTTCTGTCTTCATCTGATTAATGCATCAAAATGATTATGCCTTCAAAGAATATGTCTGTGGTTGTTCCCTTTCTGTTACATGGAATACTTTGAGGAGCAATTGCGTTTTATTTACAGTATCTATTTATTAATACTTCACTCACATTGTTTGATAGAGATCTGGTTAGGTTATTTGTATCATTTCATTTCAATTTTGACCAGTCATATGTGTCTAGAAATGTTTCTACTTATTTATTTTATATTTCAGTGTGTTGGAATATAAATTTTAAAATATGTCCTAAGAGGTAGATTTCATTGTTATTTTGTTCCGAATCCATTATGTCATCTTTAATTTTATTAAATTGGAGGTATTTCTATCTTTTATGTGATTCCAAATACTTTGTGATTTTGTCTTTCATTTAAGAAACCTAAATTCATTATTTATTATACATAACAAAAATTATAAATATGAATAAATTATAAATATAAATAAAGCTCTAATAATTATCTTTTTCTATGTCCCTGGGATCCACCACTAGGTTCTTCATTCAGGTTCTTCTGATTTTTTTTTTTTTAGATGTAGGCCCTTCCTCATCTCCAAGTAATTTCTTCTCTCATCTACGTTAATAATATGCAGTACATACTGTGTTTTTATTTTCACTCTATTCTAAGAATGTTAACAACTTTCTCTGTGATTCCTTTAAGTATTAGCTGGTTTTTCAAAAATAGCAATTTTTTGTGTTTGTGTAGTTTTTGTAATTTTACCATTGATTTTTAGTTTCATTCCATTAAAATTTGAAATGATACAATGAACCATTTTAATCCTTTTATGTTTGTGATGTGTTGGTTCATGATATAATATTCTCTTTTTAGAGAAAATTTCTTGTGTTCCTGAGAAGACTATGTATTCTTAAACTGTTCACTGAATGGGACAGTGAATCAAATGACTGGACAGCTAAATTGTTCTACCATGTAGTTAAACTCTGATTGTTTTTTATTTTGAATATTTATTTGCACCACTTATGTATTTGTAAAAATGAGGTATTGACACCACTTAGTATTGGTTTTATTGGAGGTTATATGTAGGTCTATGATGAACAGTGTTTTTCTTATAAAATTAGATTCCCATATACATTTATAAATATTGTCTTACTGCTGGATTGTTATCTTCATCAGTGTGTAATAAGCTTCCTTTTTTCTGATTATATTTGGCTTGAAATCTATTTTTTCAGATACGAGTCTGTTTGGTCTTGCTTGCTGGAAGATTTCATTTCTTGGAATATCACTGTTGCTAGGTTTTCAGTCTTGTATCTTTCTTTCAGAAAGATAAAAATAAATAAACTTGTAAATGCTTTTCTTTCTAACCAGCCAATCTGTATATCTGAATGGGAGAAACTAAGATTGTTTACAGTCAAGAAAATGCATCTTCACTGTTGTTTTGTTGGTTTTGCCCCATTTGTACACTATGTTCATTTCTTTATTTTGTAACATTTTTGAAATTTGATGGCTTATAAGCTAAAGTTTGAATCTTTCTTAGTTTTCACTTATGTCTGTTCTTCAACTGAGATTTCTGTTTTGTGATAATGAATAATAGTGTTTTGCTTTTTTCCTCTTCCATGTATGGTATGAATTGTTTTTATTTGCTGGTTTTATGGCTGGCTTTCATTTGACTCTTTATTCTGAGTAGCAGAATTGCTGTAAACAGTAACCTTGTTTGCTACTTATTTCCTTTATCTGAAATACAGAATTTTGTAGTCTTCAATATTTTACATTTTCTACTGAGAAATCTTATGTTTTGTCATGGCTTCCCCTCAGAATTCCTTTTGCGTTTTTCACTGATTGCTATCAACACTCTTTCTTTGTTCTGTATCTTTGGCAGTTTAGTCATCATGTGGTGTGTAGTGTGTCTGTTTTAATTTCTAAATGCCTCCTATTCTTTATTGCTCATTTATAAGATTTGAGAAATTTTTCTTTTATTGTACTGAATAGGATTTTTGTGCTTTACATAATATAGATGTCTTAATCTTGATTTGTTTCCTTAATTATGTCTCTAGTGTCTTGTATACTCTGATCCCTTGTTTTTATTTTCCTCTTGTTACAGTCTCAATGTGAATTCTTCAATATTATCATTAAACATTGGTAGTCTTTTCATAAAAGTAAAATCCAGTAATGATTTCAGAAAAATTTTACTTCATTTATTCAAATTTTAATTTCTCTTATTACAATCTCTACTAGTTTTAAATTACTTAGCTGTTTACTTATATCCACATTGATGTCAAATATCATATTTTTAATATATTTTAATCCTTTTCTGGTATTAAATGTACTTGAATATCTCTGAATTGAATTCCTGAAGACTTACAGTCTTTTCAATGACTAGTGTTATTTCATCCTATATGTTAAGATTCAATGTTATCTGTTGTGTATTTATTAGGATAGATGTCCCCTTTTTTCAGTTTCATATTTTTTACATTTTCTAATTTATTTAGCTGTATGTGTGTGTGCCTAGAAATCAGAAGATCATCTGCAACAGTTCCACCATATGAATTCTAGTGGTTGAACTCAATTTATTGGGATTTTCAGCATGTGTATTTATTGCTAGGCCATTTCACCAGCTCATCTCACTTGCTGATTTTACTGGATTATCTCTTTCTCACACTTGTTATGCAATTTATATGACCTTGAATTTCCAATCTTTCAACCTTGCGGCAACTACCTCCCAACTTCTGGCAGTTCAGGTATATGGCATTATACCTGACTCAATTCAATCTGTACATAGTGTTCTTCCTAGCAATTACCTTTTCCTTTGAGCTTGTTTTTCAGTGCTACACATAGGAAACAGTACAAAGTAAAAATGATAAACACAAAGCCAATTAAGCATAAAATACAATTAAAAAGTAGTGAACTACAACAAACTATACAAATAATGACCATAAAAATAAAAGAATAATATAAAATAAAATTAATAAGTAAATTTATTCAAAGTGAATGTAAACAAAGACTAATAATACTAATAAGAAGAAATGTGGAACAATATGAACAATAAAGATAAAGAATATAGAGAAGCAGGAAAGAATAAGAAAAAGGGAAGTGGGTTCCATAATAGTGGGAACAGGGACTGTCTCTGACATGAACTGATTGGCCTGCTCTTTGATCACCTCACCTTGATGGGGGAGCAGCCTTACCAGGCCACAGAGGAAGACAATGCAACCACTCCTGATGAGAG
The DNA here is from genome assembly GCA_028658305.1 of Pachyuromys duprasi. Lineage (NCBI taxonomy): Eukaryota > Metazoa > Chordata > Mammalia > Rodentia > Muridae > Pachyuromys > Pachyuromys duprasi. Next base: position 5,191 of record JAQQSO010007082.1, on the reverse strand, counting down.
CTGATAGACTAGGATCAAAAGGAAGGAAAGGAAGACCTCCCCTATCAGTGGACTTGGGGAGGGTCATGTATGGAAAAGGGGGAGGGAAGGTAGGATTGGGAAGGGAGGAGGGAGAGGTTTACGGGGGTATACAAAGGTAATAAAGTATAATTAATAAAAATTAAAAAAGAAAAAGGGTAAAAGATAAGGTCAAATCCAATTAAAACCTAAATAAGTCAAACATACTACTGCAGAGTTCTAAGACAAGTCCTTCAGAGACTGGAGAAGGTATAGCTCCTTAATTCCCTGTTAGTGCTGCTGGTTCTAATGAGCTTTGAAGATTATAGCAGGACAGGCAGTAATTATTCCAGAAACTCCAAATCTGTGCACACACACACAGACTAGGCAAAAATTATCCTCATACGCACTGGACAACTGAAGTTAAAGCATCACTGAGTTGTGTGTTGTAGGGTGACAACTTTGGGAACCAAAAACCTGACTTGCTTTGTGATCTAGGTTATCATTCCTCACCTTAGCAAAACTGTAGAAGTGGAAATTCTCACGTCTCACTGCAGAGTATGGACCACTGACAATAATGCCATATATAGTTATATTTCCTAATGGCTAAGCCATTTAGAAGGTTTGTGTCAAACCTTAACCCTCTCTATGATTGCCCTTTGTGTTACTTCTACACAAATGCTATGATAAGGTGTTACAAGTCTCCCTGATTTGTGATAATTCCAAGGATTATGGTCCCCAAGATATCTTAGCTTTAAAAACTAGGCTCTTTCAGAAGCCCCTTGATCAAAGCACTGTCAGATAGGGAAGATGAAGTCAGAAATTTCTCCCATGTTTTCCTTTCATTCAAGAGGATTCACTATCACATAGCAACCCCACATTGAATTTCTGACATAGGAAAGCCATGATTTTCAACTATGGATAGAAACACCACCCTTTTGTAATGAACTTTACTTGTACCTTCCAAGCTTTTGTGCAGGACACACTGTTTTCTTCTCCCCCACAAGGAGATGCAATACTGCATGTATGCTGTGATCTACTTTTCTAAGGTGATTTCCTATTTCTCCATATCTTTTAGCTTTCTTTTCTCCCCTATCACCACTATCATTGTTCCTGTGCATTGCTATTCTGTTGTTCATCAGAATCCAATTTCTCTCAGCACACTGATTGTCCTTATTGACAAACTCACATGCAGCATTCTTATAAACTTCCATTTTACCCTGAGATCAAAGGACCAATATTTTATATTGTATTGTTTTGTTTTGTTTGAAATCTGGCTCTCTATGGACTCTCTAGCTCAATAGGTATAATTGAATGCAGGCAGACATGGTGTTGGAAAAGAGACTAAGAGTTCTACATCTTGATCTGCAGGCAACAGAAAGAGACTCTGTCACACTGAGTGTAGCTTCAACACAGGAGACCTGAAAACCCACCTCCACAGTGACACACTTATTCCAACAAGACCACCCGAAATCCAACATAGCCACACCTCTGAGTAGTCTTACATCCTATGGCCAAGCATTCAAACACATGAGTCTCTGGAGGCCATAACTATTCAAACAACCAGAGGGTCATATATCATATATCCTGTACACCATATATTTATATTATGATTCATAAAGTTAGCAGAATTACAGTCATGAAGCAGCAATGAAATAATCTGTTTGAAGATAACCACAACATGAAGAAATATATTAAAGCGCTGAAAAATTAGGAAGGTTGAAAACCACTGTTTTAAAGGAATGTAACAACAAAGTGACTATTACACTCAAAGATCAATGTCTTGCTCAATTTTCATCAGAGAACCTTCATTCTGGAGTACATGGGAATAAATACAGCTATCTTTCTTCCTCCTTATTTCAGCAAATTTTTTGAGATAGGTCAAGCCATTTGTATACAACAAAATAGTAGTAATAATAGAAAATGAAAAATGCCCTCAAACAAGAATGTTTATAATCTTTATGTCTGACCCCAGTAGTGTATTTCTTCCAGCAGGGCTGTACTACCTAAACCTGTCCACATACTGCTACCAACTGTGAATCAAGTGTTGGAGTATTCAAGCCTATGGGGAACATTCCTAATTCAAACAACCACATTCCTTTCCCTGGACAATATGGACTTGTTCCCATAAAATGATATAAAGTGATATTAGCCCAGCTGTCTATTTCTGTTCCATGTCTAACTTAAAAGGCATGAATTTTTCTCTATCTCTTTTCCTTGTGGTTTTAGTCCAAGAATTTGTCAACTATGTGTCTAGAAATGAGAGAAATAGATGGATGTCTCCCACATGTAAAATTGATGTTTTTAAAATTTCAAGTAATACTGAAAACTTATACTATACTTTTTTTTTTCTCTCTTCAATGTTAATAAAATTGGCCTTGAGCTTCCTTCTGGGTCTTTTTCTAAATTCGTTGAGGAGATTAAGGATTTCTCCCCAGGTGTGAACTCCACCCTTTTAATTCTGTGCACTCTGTCACCTACCTGGTTCCATCTCTTCAGCCACTACCTCTGTCTATTCTGTTTCTCCTTCCAAGTGAGATTTATGCACCCTCCCTTGATTCTTCCTTATTACTTCTCTTCTTTAAGTCTGTGCCTTGTAGTGTCCTTATCCTATACTTTATGGCTAAAATTCTCTTATAAGTGAGTACATACCATGTGTCTGTCAATTGAAGAATGCATAAAGAAACTGGCACATTTATTACAATGGAAAAGTACTCAGCTATTAAAAACAGAGAAATCATGAAATTTGCAGGCAATTGGACTAAACTAGAAAAGATCATCTTCAGTGAAATAACCAAGACCCAGAAAGACTATGTGCTTTTAGTGCTACTTGGCCATTCAAGATTCTTTTATTAAAATTCTGTTTAGTTTTTTAATAGGTTATTTTGTTTACTGGTACTTGATTTCTTGTGTTCATTATATATTTTCAATACTGGCCCTTTGGCAGATGTAGAATTTGTGAACATCCTTTCCAAATTTGTAGGCTGTCGTTTAATTCTATGATAGTGTCTTTTGCCATAGAGGAACTTTTGAGTTTCAAGAGGTCCCGTATATTAATTGTTGATCTTAGAACCTGAGCTGTTAGTGTTCTGATCACTCTGTCCAGTCCTCCACTCTCTTTCTGAGGCCTCTAGTGTTTTTAGTAGAGAAGAAATTCTGGTCTTTCCTTAACAACTACACTTAAGAGCATTTGTCTTCATCACAGCCTCTGGACTTCCTTGGTCTTTATTTTGTGCAGTTGTGTATTTTCATTTTTTATATTGTAATTAAATTATGTATCTCCCTTCCCTTTCTTCACTCCAGATACTGAAAAGAAAATTCAAACATCTGTACATAATTCAACAGATACTCTGATGCAAACCTTTTAAAGATTGGCTTCTCATCTCATGGGAGATGGACAAGTTATAGTAAAAGTCAGGCAGTTTAGGTCAGAAGATAATGCTATCAAAAAAGCAAAACAAGACAAAAAAAAAACCTATTGATCATTTCATTTGCCTCTCAAACTTGAGGTAGCTTATTATAAGATTTTGAGTAGCTTTGCTTTCCTCCAGGATAAGGTAACACAGTATGTGTCTTAGAGAGCTTTTGATGTTTTCACAATGTCTAGTATTACATATGTAGATGGTTATATTGCCACTAATATTTTTATTTTTATTAATTACATTTTATTCACTTTGTATCCCCCCGTATAGCTTCCTCCTTCCTCCCCACACAATCCCACCCTCTTTCCCCTTCTCCACCCAGGTTCCTCCCCTAGTCCACTGATAGAGGAGGGAGCTCTTTCATCACCTCCCCTTGAGGGGCAAGCAGCCTTACCAGGCCACAGAGGAAGATAATGCAGCCACTCCTAATGAGACCTGATAGATCTTCACTAATATTTTTATATCATGAAAATTTCACATCTATTCGGTTTTATTTCAGCTTTACTCATGCATCTCCAGCACTCACTGTGTTCCTGTCTGTTGAGATGTATATTGGAGTGATTAAAGACTGAAGTGCCAAGACAAACCCAGTTGAAGAATATATCAACTACGTGCCTAGAAACTTGAGAGATATGCGAGTTATTCTTCTGTGAAGTGAGTCTTTATATCTTACATGCCTTACATACATTTAGATCTTCGGAAACCCGAGAATGTGCGTACGAAATTCAAACTACATGGGATACAGATTATGATGTACACATTATATTGAGATTATTTAATTCATTATCATTAGCAAATAAATGACTTTCATGTTGACTTCAATTTTCTTTTTTTTAAAATATATTTATTTTTATATCAATCACAGGTTAGGTACTTTGCATCCCAGGAGTAGCCCCCTCCCACATTCCCTCCCACCCTCTCACTCCCTCCCTCATCTCCCTCCTCCCCACCCCCTCCAAGTCCACCAACAGGGGAGGACCTGCTCCCCTTCCATCCATCCCCAGCTCATCCTGTCTCCTCAGGGATGGCTGCAATGTCCTCCCCTGGGATCTAGCCAGTCTGTCACTCCCCAGCTTGTATGGGGGAGGGTCAAAGAGTCAGCCATCAAGTTCATGACTGAAACAGTCCCCTGTTTCCCTCACTAGGGTCTTCAGTCCGACAATGAGCTATCATGGGCCCCATCTGAGCGGGGTGTCCAGGCCAAATCCACACATGGTCCTTGATTGTAGAAACTGACTCATACAAGACCCCTGTGCCCTGCTCAGTTTGGTCTTTGTGGAGCTCTTATTCTCACCAAGACTCCCCAAACTCCCCCAGATCTATCATTACTTCTTGCTCTCTGCCAAAGGCTTGATTGTGAGTCTTAATATCTGCTCTGATACATCCCTACATTGACGCCCCCAGAGGTCCTCCTTGTCATGCTCCTGTCCTGTTGTTTGTTTTCTCCTCCACTCAATGACCATCCCATTTGTTCATCCAAACAAGCATTGATCATACCAACTTGGGTCCTCCTTCCTGTATATCCTCTCTAGGTGTGTAGATTTCAGCTTGACCTTCCTATCCTATAGGTCTATATAAGTGAGTATATACCATATGTTTCTTTCTGGTATTGGGATACCTCATTCGGGATGATTGTTTCCAGGTCCCACCATTTGCCTGCGAATTTCATGATTTCCTCCTTTTTAATTGCTGAGTAGTATTCCATTGTGTAAAAGTACCACAATTTCTGTATCCATTCCTCAACTGAGGGACATCTGGGTTGTTTCCAGGTT
>JAQQSO010007081.1:0-10867 GCA_028658305.1 Pachyuromys duprasi | reverse complement strand
ATACCAAAGAGGGCCTCTGAAAGAATCACTATAGCAATGTATCAAAGCAGATATTAAGACTCACAACCAAGCCTTCGGCAGAGGGCGGGAAATAATAATAAAAATAGGGGAAGTTAATAAGACTTGTGGAGAACAAGAGCTCCACAAAGACCAAACTGAGCAAGGCACAGGGGTCTTCTATGGGACAGTTTCTCCAACCAAGGACCATGTATGGATATGTCCTAGAACCCCCACTCAGAAGTGGCCCATAGTAACTCAGTATCCAACTGAAGACCCTAGTAAGGGGAACAGAGACTGTTTCAGACAAGTACTCAATGGCTGGCTCTTTGACTCTCCCCCATACATGCCAGGGAGTAACAGCCTGGCTAGATCCCAGGGGAGGACATTGTAGCCAGCCCTGAGGAGACAAGATGAACTGGGGTCAGATGGAAGGGGAGGAGATCCTCCCCTGTAGGTGGACTTGGAGTGGGTGGGGAGGAGATGAGGGAGGGATGGGGAGAGTGGGAGGGAAAGAGAGAGGGGGCTATGCAGGGATGCAAAGTACCTAATCTCTGATTGATATAAAAATAAAAATAAAAAAATGATAGAGGCGCAGCTCTCGCGAGAATAGCTCATATTCCTACCCATCCTTCTTTTTTTTTTTTTCTTTGACCAGGTTCCAGCTTTATTTTGACCAAATAATCCTAAATTTAGGACAGCTTTTTGTGTGTCAAATCAAGCACTCAGTAAGTAGAATTGCCACAAGTTGGTATCACCACAGATGAATTAATAAGAATCAAACTACAGTCTATTCTCAAAAACCCATCAAATTTGCTCTATGTAGTCTGCCCAGAATTGTCCTGACTTTAAAATTGAAGATCTTCCATCTTGGGAAACTCCTTAGTTCTGGGCAATGGAGACTCTTATTTAACGCAGTTTCTTAGCCACCAGTATTATTTGGTGGATGATCATCCACACTGAAAGTGGCAGCTTCACATAGTAAAATAACAAACACACCACAGTGAGGGCCACAGGGCAGTTTAAGTAGCCAGAATGATACTGAATGACGTGCCAGTTCGTGCTGATTCAAACGAGAGTCAGACCTATTTTTTTTTTTTCATGATGGTTCAGGCCATAATTCGATCAATAATCACAGAAATGCATAACAAGAATAGCCAGTATATAATTTTAATTTTAAGTTCAATCTGTTGTGCTTATATTTCTTTTCATTCTAACAACTAATGAACTTATGCAAGAAGACAATGACCATTTACTTTGTTAAGGACTGTATGGGGTCTATTTGACAGTGGTATACGATTTCTGAAAACGCTATAGTATATTGATCTTAAGTATCTAACAAACTCACCATAGTGCATTGTTAGTTATTGTGTATAACTAGACAGGAAAGAGGGGTTAGCATGGCTGTCTCTCCCTTATCAACACTTCTAGAACACAAGAAAATACCCAGAGAAGGTAAGACTACCCATCCTTCTTTATCTCCTCCCATGCCCCTTTTCAAGTCCACTGACAGGGGAGGTCCTCTTTCTCTTCTTTATGACCCTCGCTTATCAGGTCTCATCAGGACTGGCTGCATTGTCATCCTCTGTGGCCTGGCAAGGCTGCTTCCCCTTCAGTGGGAGGTGAGCAAAGAGCCAGCCACTGAGTTCATGGCAGAGACAGTCCCTGTTCCCCTTACTAATAGCTGAGTAGTATTCTATTGTTTAAATGTACCAAGTTTTTTTTTTTTTATCCATTCTTCAGTTGACTGACCTCTAGGTTGTTTCCAGTTTCTGGCTATTATGAATAAAGCTGCTATGAACATGGTTGAGCAAATGTCCCTGTTGTATACTTGAGCATATTTTGGATTTATGCCTAGGAGTGGTATAGCTGAGTCTTGAGGTAGAACTATTCCCAATTTTCTGAGAAGGCGGTAGATTTATTTCCACAGAGGTTGTATATGCTTGCATTCCCACCAGCAATGGAGGAGTGTTCCTCTTTCTCCACATCCTTGACAGTATGTGCTGTCACTTGAGTTTTTGATCTTAGCCATTCTGACTGGTGTAAGATGGAATCTCAGGGTCGTTTTGATTTGCATTTCTCTGATGACTAAGGACATTGAACATTTCTTTAAGTGCTTCTCAGCCATTCAAGAGTCCTCTGTTTTGAATCTCAGTTTAGTTCTGTACCCCATTTTTAAAAATTAAATTATTCAATTTGTTGGTGTTTAATTTCCTATGTTCTTTGTATAATAGAAAAGCAACAGCACAGGCTCTGAGATCAACAGTTAATAAATGGGATTTAATGAAACTGAAAAGCTTCTGTAGGTCAAAAAACACTGTCAATAAAACAAAATGGCAGCCTGCATATTGGGAAAAGATGTTTACCAACCCTATATCCTATAGAGGGCTAATAGACACAATTTTTAGTACTTCTGTTCTAAGTGCTGGGTCTGAACCTAGGTTCTTGCACATGTTAGGCAAGTGCTCTACAACTGAGTTATACTACCAGTCTTATTTATTTGAACCTGATTTTTTTTTTTTTTTTGGTTTTTGCTATGGGAGCCTTGACTCCCACCATTTTCAGTTGGCTTCCGGCCTCCCTGATGATCTGAACTTTTCATATTTTAATTTTTTAAAATCATCAATGTTATGATTTTTATTTTGTAGACAAGGAAACTGAAGCACAGAGGTTAGGTAACTTGTTGGGTCCTGAAGAGGAATGACAGTTGGGGTCTTGTGGGGGCAGGGGAGTCTTTGTTGCTGTACTGGGAAAGGAGAAACGTACAGATAATTGGTATCTCACAATATCACCCACTGCATGAGTTAGGTCTTCTCAGGGCCTTGCATAAGATAGATGCATAGTAAGTGTTTTTAAAAAGTAAATAAATAATGAAAGCCTTTCTTGTATCATTTAACCTCTCTGCCACCCGAGTTTTGTGTTATTATAATTCAGATTCAATTTTTGATTTTAGGTTTTCAAAAATTAAGATGATCTTTAGTTGGTATGGGGTATTTTCATGAGCAGGAAATACCAGACAATTCCTGGCTTCACTTTTTAAAGCATTGTGTCTAATTGGTCCTGTGTCACAGAGCTCTTCGTCACTGGCAGAATTAATCAGTTTGAATTTTCATTTATAGCAGCTCTTTCTCCCTTGACTTATTGTGCACAGAGAGACCCTGGCCATTACCGCTGAGTTTTTCTCAGTAACTGCAAGCACTCCAAAAGTCTGCTTTGCCCTGTGTACTGCATCCATATATCCTGTCTGAAACAAGTGTTCTGGGATCTGTCTTTACCCTCCTGGAGCTTATGTACCAGAAAGTCTGCTTTTTGAGAGAAGTCAAAAAACGTACTGTTCCCTCCCTGTGATCAGAGGCAGATCTCCCATTAAAAGAAAGGCTGAGTAGGTTGGCACATAAAAGGGAATTGCAGCTGGTTAATTTAGGGCGCTGAAAAAAGATACAGCATAAGAATGCTTTCTGGCAGTGGTCCCACAGCATTTCCCACTGATTGGGAAGTGGAGAGATTTTCATCCCATCAGGGACTTTGCTCTTTAGTATGATGTTGTTCTGATAGAGGAAAACAAGCGAGATCACACAGCTTAGCCCTGTTATCCTAGCTATGCCCATGTACACCATCAGAGCAAGACAGCCTCCTGTTAGATGACACACTGAAAGTAAAAATTGAGCGAGGATTTAGAAATATTTCCCTCCTCAACTTTCTTCCCCTTAACTTGCTACCCCACCTTATTTCCTTTCCTTTTGTGTTATTCTGCAAGTGCTTTAGGTGGATGAAAACTGTAGAAAGTTGTTTACGTCTTGTGTTGTTTCCCCAATGGCTTAATACAATATATATGAATTCTTCGTGGATCTGGGCAACCTGCTCTTGCTGGTGTCTTTTAGCCCATGAATCAGCAACTGAGAACACTTTCATCTTGTCTGTCTACCAACTCCATATTCTTGACAGAACAAACTTTTCATGGTTTCAGGCTGAAAGGGACATAAGTCACATTTGCTCCCACTTTGCTGGCAAAAGCCATCATATGGCTTGGTCTAATAGATAGGAATCAGAGAATCATCTTCCTCTTTACCTAGAAAAAAAGTGGCTATTGGTGGGTACTAACAAAAGCACAGTAAGGCTTACCACCCATCAGGATAATGCAAATGGTACAGAGTCCAAACGAACTTATCAAACCCTAAAGTTTGCAACCACAGGAATAAGTTCCCAAAATAGGACACTTCCTCTTGGTGAGTTCACTTCTTATTTCTGTAAAGCAGCCAAGATTCTCTCAAGGAGCTACCCCTCCCATAGAATTTATTTTCCTCCTGTTGTATTTGTTGCAATGTAAGCATAAGTCTGTAGGCATAGTCTAGAGTCCTAGCTCTCTGACAGATACCTTTTTCAGTACTCCAGATTTGAATGGCTTCAGCTCTGAACATACATTGCAGTAGTTGTTGAAGGCATTTGGAGCTGTAGTATACAGTTAGCCTCATTGTGTTAGTTCATACCCTCTTGGTTCTCTGGACTTGTCATGGTCCTTACCTTTTCCCTCAGACCACTCAGGGGCCTGGCTATCTATTATCCAAAAGGAAATGTCAGCTAGAGGGATGACTGGGCAGGTAGTGGTACCTTAGGACTCTAGTATTCATTTATTCTGTTCTAACACCCTTCCAGGTTTTGTGTAATTCTGTTTCTGTCTGGTATCATATTCTTTCTCCCTGGAAACCTTTCTTGAATCTTTCTTGAAGCTGGTAATGAATTTTTTCAGTTGTTATTTGTTTGAGAAAGTCTTTATTTCTACTTTATTGTTTTGAGTTATATACCTATACCATATATAATATTGCAGGAAGCAGAACACTGGGTTGACATTTTATTCCCTTCAGCAATTTTAAGATATTAGCCCTTGTTTTCTGTATTGTATAATTTTTAATGAGAAATATACTGTAAACTTTCTTTGGCTCCTTTTATAATTAGTGAAGGATATAAATAGTATGTAATTTTATCATGTTGACAAGGCAAAGATTTAGTCTGTCACAGTTTCACAAAACCCGGCAACAGGCAAAAGACTCCAGAGTCAGAAAAAAAAAACACGCTACATTTCATGGCCTGGCAAGTAAGAAAGCCTGGCATACAAGTCCCTTCTCCCTACAGTTCTTAGAAAGCTGATGTCAATGGGTCTCCACGGAACATGTTGTAGGATCCTGACCTTAAAGAATTTAGATTTTTATAACGAACACCATGTGTCAGCTCTTGCTGTCAAGACACTGTATCTTACAAGACTGTAAGCAAACCCACTGTTTGCTCTGAAGAGAATTACCATTTCTACCATCTGATGTCATCTCATGGTAAACATTTTTGAAAAGCTATTGCAGAGCAAAGGCAACTGGCGCCTTTCGTAGACAGGTCTCTTAACAGAAACATGTTTTGATTTTTTTCTTCTTTTTTTATTTGATTACCTTCAGGATGTCCCAATTTAAAAGAGAAAAATTATCTTTTAGGTTAGTTTACAAAGTGTTGTGCTTTGTTATGCTGTTGTTGTATGTATATGTCATGATTCTCTGTTCCCATCCTCAACTACCTCCCTCTTCCTCTTCTGCCCCCAGTTGGCTGTCTTCTGGATAGGCCCTTTGGTTCTGCTTTCCTACTATATGAATTTTGTTTTGATGGTTCAAATGTGCAAAGTGCAGGTGTATTTCAGTGTTTTCTGCTCTACTTGGATTTGAGCTGGGGTGTTTATCGTCGATTTTTATGACATTCTTGGCTATTATTTCTTCAGCTATTCCTTTTGTCCCATTCTTACATGTTTCTTTTCTTCTGATATTCCAATTACACATACACTGGACCATATGGCCTTATCTCACAGTTACTGGATATAATTTTTCCCTTTGTGTTTTGTCCTACAGAATTTCTCTTGACTGCACTGAGGTCACCGATTCCTTCCTGGATTGTATTGAGTATGATCAGGCAGCTTATAACGGTTTGTGCTGAATGCTTGGTCCCTTTGACAGAAGTGTTCAGAGAGAGGAGCCAACAAAAGGCTATTGGATCATGAGGACTAAACTCTCATTAATGAGTTAATCTACGAAAGAGCTGACATCAAAATGAGCCATTCAGACGTGATGCCTAGGTGGGGAGCTAGGTCACTGAGGGATATGTCTTTTTTTTAATTAAATTTTACTTTTTTACATTAATTACATTTTATTCGATTTGTATCCCAGCTGTGGACCTCTCCCTCATTCTCTCCTAATTCTACCCTCCACCCCTCATCTCCTCCCATGTCCCTCTCTTAAGTCCACTGATAGGGGAGGTCCTCCTTCCCTTCCATGTGACCCTAGGTTATCAGATCTCATCAGGACTGGCTGCAATGTCCTCCTCTGTAGCCTGGTAAGGCTGCTCCCCCATCAGGGGGAGGTGGTCAAAGAGCCAGCCACTGAGTTCATGTCAGAGATGGCTTCTGTCCCCCTTACTAGGGAACTTGGAGACTGAGCTTCCATGAGCTACATCTAGCAGTGTATCAAAGCAGATACTGAGACTTTGAGCAGAGTACAGGGAATCATATGTAAGAAGAGGGAGTTAGTAAGACCTGGAGAGGACAGGAGCTCTCCAAGGAGAGCAACAGAACCAAAGTATCTGGGCACAGGGATCTTTTCTGAGACTGATTTTCCAACCAAGGTCTATTCAGGGATATGTCTTTGAAGGGGTACCATTTCCTGGGATCCTTCCTGTGTTTTTGCTTCCCAGCAGCTATAAGTGAGGAGCTTTCTCTGCCACATACTCTTATGGCTGTTGTTTGCCTCATCAAGGCCAAGAAAGCAGGGAATCAAGTGGTTGTGGCTTCAAATCTCTGACCTCATGCTCTAAACTCTCCTCCATTAATTTGTTTACTCCAGGTATTTATCTCACAGTGACAAGAAGCTGACTAACAGTTCAAGATGTGTTCTTGATCTAGATTGTATTTCTTACCTCTGGGATTTGAACTTGTTTCTTACAGCCTCTATCTCATGCTGAAGTTACCCATTTGATCTTGTACAGTCTATCTCTTCTATTAAGGACTGTAACATTTTATTCATAGTTGTTTTAAATTCTTCATCAGATACTTGTAATAGCTGCATCATAGCTGAATCTTGTGCACAAAGATTGTTTCATTCTTGGGAGTGAATTTGTTTTTAGCTTTCTATGTGTCTTGTAATTTTTTTTTCTTGAGATTCAGACACTTTGTAGAGGGCAGTAAAGACTGAGCTGGGAAGGTTTTAGACTTGGGAGTGAGTACCTTTTGCTTTTAGGCCTTTAGTGTGGGTATTTCTGTTCTTCCAGTAAGGGGTTGATTTGGATTTAAAATTGGTAGTTGTCATGGTTACTCTCAGTACTGACACTCCTTAAATTCCTCTAGCAAGACCTGTGTGTAAGTGTGTGAGGTTTCCTAGGTGTTTTTTTTTTTTTTTCTTGAAGTTTGTTCTACCCTGGGATTTAGGTCTTCCTTTCACGCTGTTTCTCAGTGTCCCTCTAGCAGTATTATCTTGTGACCTGTTATTCCACCAGAGCTTTCTGACTTGATGGTGGTGTGTTTGAAGGAGGCCTATTTTCTGATGTTCTGATTAAATACACTACACTAGAATATACAAGTATTCATACAAGTGTATATTGTACTCTTTTCATACAAGTATATATTGTACTCTTAGCATATTATTCCCATTCTCTCCCATTTATCATGCCCCTCTCCTGCCATTTTGCCTTTTGCTTAACTGGACAATTTGCTTTTACTCTTATGTCATGGACATATACAGGATTTTATGTACTTATATAAACTCTAAGAATCATTTGTCATGAAAGCCTCTGTGTATTCCAGATTGGCTTCAAACTCATGATTTTCCTTCCTCTGCTATTCAAGCTCTTAGGGTTATAGGTATGGGACACAAGGCCAGCTCAAGCTTCAGGCTCGATCAGTGCCCTGGGCTCTCAGAGGTGTAGCACCCCCTACCGGTGCTGTAGTATTGATTGCTGCCTCTGGCTTTTATGTTCTCTTCTTCCTGACACAAGGGAACTTTGTCAGTACCCTAAGAGTGACACTTTTATCACCTTTCTGTACTGCTAGTTTTACAAGGTGATTTGGCAGAAGCATTTGAATGGATCTTCATGTTCCTCCTGCAGTTGCTGCTGCCATATTATTTTAGATCCGTAATGTGAGAGAATCCCCTACGTGCTCTCTGGCATTTTCCTAATGATCATATGAGGGGTGTGTGGGAAGTGTACTCCCCCATCCTCATCTGTAAGGGCATTTATGCAGTTCCACTAACCATTTCTTGCTTTTATTAATTACCAATTATTGTAGCTGAATTCTCGTTGTTATCTGGATGTCGTAGACCTAGCCAAGCATGTGTCTTTACTCTCATTTCTCTCTCTAGGCACCTACTCTCCTCCTATGTCCAATTATTTGACTGTTTTCTGACTTCAGCTCTTCAACATGCCTTCTTGAACCGACGTCATTGCATGCAGAGATGTGATGGTGCCATTATTTCTGGTAAATCAGAAAGAACAATGTTTTAGGATGGGGGCAGGGAAAAATTGTTCCACCATAGTGGGACAGGGCAGCCTAAAAAGGACTAAGACTTTTGGAGGTCATGCTTCAAATGTTTTTGACACCTTAGTATTTGTTGGCCATAGATGGACTGCCTCTCCCAGGGTTAGTTAGTTCCTAGGAATGGTAAAGAAAGTGCTTGCAAGCATGCCTGAAAGTAATAATGTGGGAAGGTTAAAATTCAATACATACAAGTCTCATAGCAATTTGATAGTTATTTAATCACTTTGTATTTTGAGGCATAGCCTCATTATGTAGTTCTTTCTGACCTGGAACTATTGGTGGATATTAAACTTGTGATTCTCCTGCCTCAGCCTTCAAGAATTCTGGGGTTAAAGGAATGTGTTTCCAGGCATGGCTGCTGTTAATAACTAAAAACCACCGGAAGGCTTGGTGTAGTAGTAAAGGTTTGAACTAGACTTCGATCATTGTTGTTCTAAAGTGGCCCCTCCTCTCATCCATACCTCATGGATAAGGAAAATGCTATTTTTCTTTAAAAACATGAACAGCTTTAAATTCTATTTTCTAAAGTTTTGGCTATATTATCATTATTGTATGTATGTGGTTGAAATATGTGAATGCATGTGCCATACCATGCATGTGGAGGTGAAAGAACAATTTTGTAGAGCTGTTTCTTGCCTTCTACCTGCACATGATTTCTTCATGCTTTTGCAGGTAATTGCCTTTATGACTGACCATCTCAGCAGCAGGGCTTTGAATTCTAGTAGATAGGAGGGTGCAGATCTTTTTTTGGTCAGTTCTTTCTCCAAAGCTGGAGTATATCTGATTTTGGACGAGTCTAGTAAGATTTTTGATCTTCACAGAAAGGCTTACAAGTATTCTAGAAACATTCCATAACTATGCATATGTTCACTTATATATCATGGCTTCCATTTGAGTTCTGTTGAAACCATGGCATTTGCCTTGGCTGCAGCAGAAGGTCCACCTCACTTGTGTGCATTCTAGGTTGAGCTATGCAATAGCAGTCGGGGCCCTATGCTTACTTTCCCATGGGGGATTTGGCAGTGGAGCCCTGTGTTGGAATATTGGACACTTGTCACTTGAGTTCCTAACAAACTTTATAGTGCAGCCACCACCAGTCTACATCAGACATGACGGAGAAACATGCTGCTATTGTCTTAAATTTTGAAATTGTGAAGTTTCACAGGAACAATAATAGTTTGTTATCACAGGAAAATGTAGTTTATAGTGGCAAATATATTGGAGTGGTCTATGAAGGATCTGGGAAACTGAGATTATATATAGTCTTATTTTAACAGTGTCACAGAAATGTCTATTTCTAGCTAAATAAAAACCCAAACTCTAAGTTATCACTTGATAATACAAAATCATAGGTAGTCTAAAGTTAATCTTTTCAGGTATTCTACTGTTCTAATCAAGACCTTAGATTTTGCTGACAAATCTCAGAAAAATACCTGCTTCTCTTGCTTCAGAACTTCTGTTTTTGTCTTGGAGGACATCACTGTGAAGACCAGACTGAGATGTCCAGCAGGCATTAGCCCTGCGATTGTGCCGTTCACAGAGGAGAAATTTGCTCATCCTCATGAGCACGCTTCTTTTTTTTATTATTTTTATATCAATCACAGGTTAGGTACTTTGCATCCCAGGCGTAGCCCCCTCCCTCATTCCCTCCCACCCTCCCACTCCCTCCCTCATCTCCCTCCTCCCCACCCCCTCCAAGTCCACCAACAGGAGAGGACCTCCTCCCCTTCCATCCAACCCCCGCTCATCCTGTCTCCTCAGGGCTGGCTACAATGTCCTCCCCTGGGATCTAGCCAGTCTGTCAGTCCCCGGCTTGTATGGGGGAGGGTCAAAGGGTCAGCCATCAAGTTCATGACTGAAACAGTCCCTGTTTCCCTCACTAGGGTCTTCAGACCTACACTGAGCTATCATGGGCCCCATCTGAGCGGGGGTTCCAGGCCACATCCACACATGGTCCTTGATTGTAGAAACCGTCTCATACAAGACCCCTGTGCCCTGCTCAGTTTGGTCATTGTGGAGCTCTTGTTCTCCCCAAGTCTTACTAATCTCCCCCAGATCTATCATTACTTTTCGCCCTTTGTTAGAGGCTTGATCTCGAGTCTTAGTATCTGCTCTGATACATCACTACATTGACCCCCCCAAAGGTCCTCCTTGGCATGCTCCTGTCCTGTTGCTTGTTTTCTCCTCCGCTCAATGTCCATCCCATTTGTTCATCCAAACAAGCATTGATCATACCAACCTGGGTCCTCCTTCCTGTATATCCTCTCTAGGTGTGTAGATTTCAGTTTGACTTTCCTATCCTATAGGTCTATA
>JAQQSO010007080.1:0-10869 GCA_028658305.1 Pachyuromys duprasi | reverse complement strand
ACAACAACAGATCATCTGGAGGTATCTCCATTCCCGATCTCAAGCTGTACTACAGAGCAATAGTAATAAAAACTGCATGGTATTGGCATAATAACAGAATAGTGGATCAATGGAACCGAATAGAAGACCCAGAAATGAACCCACACACCTATGGAAACTTGATTTTTGACAAAGAAGCCAAAACCATTCAATGGAAAATAGACAGCATCTTCAACAAATGGTGCTGGTCCAACTGGATATCTGTATGCAGAAAAATGAAAATAGATATATATATTTATCACCGTGCACAAAACTAAAGTCCAAGTGGATCAAAGACCTCAACAAAAAACCAGACACACTAAACCAGTTAGAAGAAAAAGTGGGGAAGACCCTAGAACTCATTGGCACAGGAGACTACTTCCTGAATAGTTTACCACAATTTTTAAGAGTTCTCTTTGACCACATTCTGTCTAAGCTATTGCAGTTATTTGGGGGTGTGTATGAAAGGGTTTGTGAGGGTATGGATTGTTTCAGAAGCCGTCTTGTCCCTCTTACTGGTGTCATTGATACAATTACAAAAGTACCTTCCTTGCCCATTACAGTCAGAGGGGTCACAGGTCCTGTATTTTTCTATAAATTATCTTAAGAAGACACAAAACATTTCAACAAGTATAAATTATATTTCAGACATGTTTTAAACCTCCAAGTTTTTGAAAAATTAAGAATGTGAACTATTTTTAGTGCTATCCAAAACATAGACTGACTTCTTAAGCTTTTTAAAGCAGATTTTTATTTTATTTTTTAAGTAATTTATTTATTTTCATATTAATCACAGGTTATGTACTTTGTATCCCAGCAGTAGCCCCCTTCCTCGTTCCCTCCCACTCACCCCATCCCTCCCTCATCTTCTCCCTGCCCCCCTCCAAGTCCACTGATAGGAGAGGACCTTCCCCCACCCCTTCAATCTGACCCTAGCTTATCATGTCTCTTCAGGGCTGGCTGCAATGTCCTCTTCTGGGATCTAGCTAGGCTGACCCTCCCTCGGGGGGGGGCAAAGAGCCAGCCATTGAGTTCATGACCGAAATAATCCCTGTTCCCCTTACTAGGGTACCCAGTTGGATATTGAACTACCATGGGCCACATCCGAGCAGGGGTTCTAGGTTATAGCCATACATGGTCCTTGTTTGGAGAAACAGTCTCATAAAAGACCCCTGTGCCCTGATCCATTTGGTCTTTGTGGAGCTCTTATCCTTGCCAAGTCTTACCAACTCCCCCTTTTTTCATATGATTTCCTGCACTCTGCTGAATGCTTGGTTGTGAGTCTTAATATCTGCTTTGATACATTGTTAGTTAGAGTCTTTCCGAGGCCCTCTGTGGTAGGCTCCCATCTTGTTGCTTTTTTTCTCCTACATTCAATGTCCATCCCATTTATCCATCTAAGAGAGGATTGATCATCCCACCCTGGGTCCTCCTTCTTGCTTATCTTCCCTAGGTGTATAGATTTCAGCATATCCATTCTATCCTATATAGGTCAATAAGAGTGAGTACATACCAAGTGTTTCTTTCTGTTTTTGGGATACCTCGCTCAAGTGACAACACGTGCTGGCGAGGTTTTGGAGAAAGGTGAACCCTCCTCCATTGCTGGTGGGAATACAAACTTGTACTCTGGAAATCAATTTGGCGCTTTCTTAGACAATTAGGAATAGTGATTCCTCAAGACTATACCACTCTTAGGCATATATCCAGAAGATGCTCAAGTACACAACAAGGACATTTGCTCAACCATGTTCATAGCAGCTTTATTCATAATAGCCAGAACCTGGAAACAACCCAGATGTCCCTCATTGGAGGAATGGATACAGAACTTGTGGTACATTTACACAATGGAATACTACTCTGCAATCAAAAACGAGGAAATCATGAAATTTGCAGGCAAATGGTGGGATCTGGAAACAATCATTGTTAAGCTTTTCAACTCCAGATAATATTCAATTTGGCAGGGTAGTATGGTCTTGAAAATCATGGGATGGTTGTTAAATCATGACACTGCTACTTACTTTTTTAAAAAATATTTTTAAATATTAATAACAGGTTATTTTCTTTGTTCCCCAGCTCTAGTCACCTCCCTCATTCTCTTCCCTCCCTCATCTCCTCCCTGTTCCTTTACAAGTCCACTGCTAGGGGAGGCCCTCCTTCTCTTCCATCTGACCCTAGGTTATCAGGTCTCTTCAGGACTGGGTGCAATGTCCTCCACTGTGGCCTAGCAAGGCTGCTCCTCCCTCTGTTTTGTGGGGGGAGGTAAAGCAGCCAGTCATTGAGTTCATGTCAGAAATTGCTACTTACTTTTTATACTGGCAGATTTTATGTTCTCGTGGAGCTTTTTTTTTTTTAATCTTTTCAAACAGTTATTTTAGGTATGATACTACTTATCAGGTAATCAAGAAATAGCATATTTTACATAGTAATTTTTATGTGTTTGTGCATTTTCACATGTGTATGGGGGTCAGAGACCAATGCAGGGGGTTTTATTTTACCTTTCTCCATCTTTTGTAATGACCAGGCAAGCCTGGAGCTCACTTATTCAATTAGATTAGCTGACTCCGTCATCCTTTTGTCTGCTATACTGCAGTAATGGGCACTTGTATCCCCACCAGTCGTCTTACAGGTGGTGGAGAGTTAAATTCAGAGCCTCATAAGTGTGCAGTAAGCACTGTACTAACTGAACCATATTCTCATTCTCATCAATAATTATTAATTAGAAGTTTCTTTCCAGTTTTACTTTTCTTCTGTCCCTGCCTTGCTTAGTGAAAACTGTTTTGTCTCATAGTTAACATGACAACATGGCTCCATACCACTGAGTATGAGTAACTATTGGGTAAGTGTGCTGGAAACACAATCTTACCATTACCTAATTCAAACTGAAGGTCCAGGGCATCAGCGGGAAAGCTGTTGCCTGGCTGCCTTCACCAAGACTCCTATATCTTTTTTTCAGAATTGAGGCTGAACTTGAAGGAAGAGTGCTAAATGATTTATTGGTTTCCTTATCCCTCAGCTTCAATGTCATAAATATATTTTTCCAGTAGACACATTAAGAGATTATCAGGGAACTCTCTGCTGCCTAAGAAAGCTGAACTGCTACAATGAATGAAGTCAGCCATTTATACAGTGCAGAAATTAGGGGGCAGAATGATCAGAGCTGCTGGCTGGACTGGATGTAGGATCAGTGGGGAAAGCTCAATAAATCTCTCCTCACAGAAGACTGGGAGCTATTGATCGCCAGTGCCTCCATTAGCTCTGTATGACTTCACTGAAATTAAAATCTTTAGGGTTTGATCCTCCCCTCAAATAGCTGTATGTAAACATGGCCTAATCTAACCTTATACAAGAGTTTTATATTTTCTTCTTTTCCCTACCACACCTACCACCATGATATGGGAGAGTAACAGGCTGCTTTCAGAAGAATTGTAATAGGCCTCTTTTAAAGTTGTATCACTGAAATTGATGAAATTAAGGAGCATTGCTCATAACTTAACAGATCATTTCCATGCTGGTGAGTCTGTTTAACACGTGTCTGTAATTTCCCCAAGGATGATGACCCTTCACAAAACTCCCTCCAAAGCTCATCAAGAATCACCTGAAATATCAAAATCAGGCACACACATGATAAACTAGTAAATATGATAGACAAAGGTAGAATGTTTTATCACCCTAGTATTTACCTTGTAGCCTTGTTATGTTAGTGGCGAGCTCTAAAGTGTTTTCTTTATTTTTCTTTTGATTCTTAAGTCTGTCAACTACACAAACTCCAAGATCCTCTTATTCTATGAAACAAAACAAAAACATCAAGCCAAAACAATGTTTCTTTAATTCTACATCATCTTCCTGTTAGCAAAAAACAAAACAAAACAAAACAAAACAAAAAAACCAGAAGACATAATTATTGAAATAGCTGTTTCTACTAGAAAGCAATACCCATGCAATGGGACAACTTTAAAAGTATGTCTATGTATCATCTTCAGTTGATGCATCAGTCTCTGCAGTTGCCTTTTATTGACTTTATGGGTCTCCTTGTATGGCTTCTGTCCCCTCCAGGTCCTTTAATGCCCCCCTTCTCACATAAGATGCCTTGTGCTCTGTCCAAAGTTTTGCTGTGATTTTCTGCATCTGCTTCAATAGCCTGCTGGTTAGAGTCTTTTAGAGGACATTTGTGGTAGGCTCCAGTCCTATTTCCTCTCTTCTACTGCTTCCAGCATCTACCTGTTTTTCCTTCTGAATGAGAATTAATCATCTTCTCTAGGGTCCTCCTTGTCATTTAGCTTCTATAGGTCTATAGATTTTAGTATGTTTATCCTATATAATATGTCTAATATCCACCTATAAGTGAGTATATTCCATGCATGTGTGTCTGCTTCTGGGATACCTTATTCAGGATGATCTTTTCTAGCTCCATCTATTTGCCTGAATATTTAATGATTTCCTTCATTTTAATAGTTGAGTAGTATCCCATTATGTAAACCTACCACAAAGATAAGACCTAGACCCCATGCTCAGATGTAGCCCATAGACAGCTCAGTCTCCATTTGGGTCCCCTAGAAAGGGGATAAGAGACAGTCTCTGACTTAAACTCGGTTGCCTCCTCCTTGATGACTTCTCCCAGTTGGGTGACCTAGCCATTGCACAGAGGAAAAGCATCCAGGCAGTACTGATCAGACCAGATAAGCTAGGCTCATACAGTAGAGAAGAAGGACTTCCCCTATCAGTGGAATAAAAAGACAGTTAGGGGAGGAAGTGGGAGGGACTGTGGGACAGGGAGGAGATGAGAGAGGGGGCTACAACTGTGATGCAAAGTGAATAAATTGTAAATAAGAATAAGAATAAACACTAAAACCAAGAAAAAGCATGTATATGGAGTTTAAGATTTATAATAAGTCTTTCTGAATATATATATATATATAGGTATATATATATATATATATAATCTGAATCACTAGGATCATCTTGTCTGCTGGAAAAAAAACAAGGCCATAGCACTGTGGAAAAACTGTTATAGAAATAATATAATGTACCAAGACAACTAATGCATTTTAAAAATGTAAACCACAAATGTATCAACATATATACTATCTAGACATGATCAAAGGACTGTTGCCTTTTTCACAGATTTTAAAGGTAGTTTATTTGTTACTAGTATTCAATTTATGTTAGCACAGAAATGAACTAAAGTTAATAAACTCCAATCTTTATATTATTTTATGTCTGACAGGCTAGATAGCACCCCATTTTCCTTTTAACCTCATGATTAC
Source organism: Pachyuromys duprasi (assembly GCA_028658305.1). Classification (NCBI taxonomy): domain Eukaryota; kingdom Metazoa; phylum Chordata; class Mammalia; order Rodentia; family Muridae; genus Pachyuromys; species Pachyuromys duprasi. The sequence goes on along the minus strand of JAQQSO010007080.1, from coordinate 5,587 downwards.
AAAGAAACAGTTTTCAAAACAAAGTTAAGGATCTAGATTTTTAACATGCCCCTTGGTTCTATCTTGGTTGCTGATGCCATTAGGGATTATTGAACAGAGCGCACTAAATGAAGTTATAAAAATAGCTTCAATACCTCTTATTTTGGTTAACTGTGTTGTCTTATGGGAGAGATAAGAGAAAAACCCTACTCTATGTCACCAATAAACAACACATGTATACACACACACATGCAAGTGTGTTTGTTGAAACCATTATTCACTAGGGTGTTTGCATACTGCATCTGTTGAGATGATTTATACTAATCAGTTACAACGTAATGCACTAAGGATTAACAGAAGAATATCATGCCTTGAAGGGAGGGAATGAATGATGAGTTATACAGAAGATGCTGAATTTTTTTTTCCATTAGAAATAGGTCTGATCTAAATCTGCAGGTGACTGCATGTGGCAGATTTGAAAGCATTACTGGTACACTTCTCCTCAGGATAAAAAGAGATAAAATGGTGCATCTTGAGAAAGAGGAAGGGATAAGCCAAGATTTCATGATTTAATTCTCCCTTTGAGGAAAAGCATTTTAAGAAGTGAACTGTAGCCTTTCCTCGTGTGTCCAAGAAGTAAGCCCTGTGTTTATAATTTAGTAGATGGAAGCGTGTTGTTTTACTGTTCAGATCAAAGCTCCATTTCGTGTTCAGGACTAAATGCTTGTTTTTTTGATGGAGAAGTCATTTAACCTTTGTGTGTTGTATTCTTTTCATCTGCAAATAGAGATGATAGTGCTTACTGTGGATGTGCTGCTAAGATTAGACAACATATGATTGTGAAGAGCAATATATATGCTAAATAACAATGGTAATGCTATCTGAGAATTTGGATAAGCAAGCAGGGTGGTTCTGTCAATGCCATCTCCCACAGAGAGAGGTTCAAACAAATGATTACCTGGTTAAAATCCATGTTTATGACAGAGTTAGATTATTTGCTTTCAATTCCCAACCTTTCCCTCATTTAACTTTTGAGAATTTAGCTTATTTTAATACAAAATCATTTCATAAAAAAAAACTGTAAGAATCCTTCTCTCCAATTCTGCTGACTGTATGTTGTATTTTTTTTGTCAGCATTCTGAATTTTTATCTCAAATTCCCCTAAATTTATGGTGGAGAGACAAATGTCACCCATGTCTTGAAGATTATCCATTTATTCGGCATCTAATCTCAATACCTCCATTTTCTCTATTTCTTTTATTTAAATTTCTTTATTTTTTAAATTATAGTTTATTCTCTTTGTATCCCAACCTTAACCCCCTTCCTCATTCCCTCCCAACCCCACCCTCCCTCATCTTCTCTCATGCTCCTCTCCAGGTCCACTGATAGGGGAAGTCCTCCTCCCCATCCATCTGACCCTAGCCTATAAGGTCTCATCAGGAACTGGCTGCATTGTCTTCCTCCATGGCCCAGATAAGGCTACTCCCCACTCAGGAGGAGGTGATCAAAGAGCCTGCCACTGAGTTCATGTCAGAGACAGTCCCTGTTCCTTTACTAGAAAACCCACTTGGAGACTGAGCTACCATGGACTACATCTGTGCACGGATTCTAGGTTATCTCTATGAATGGTCCTTGGTTGTAGTATCAGTCTCAGAAAAGACCCCTAGGCCCAACATTTTTGTTCTGTTGCTCTCCTTGTGGAATTCCTGTCCTCTCTAGGTCTTTCTGTCTCCCCCTTCTTTCATAACATTCCCTACACTGTGGCCAAAGTTTGGCTATGAGTCTCAGCATCTGTTTTGATATCCTGCAGGGTAGTCTTTCAGAGTCCCTCTCTGGTAGGCTCCTGTCCTGTTTCCTGTTTTCTCTCTCTTCCAATGTCCATTCTATTTGCCTTTCTGAGTGAGGATTGTTCATCTTACCCAGGGTCCTCCTTCTTGATTAGCTTCTTTAGGTGTACAGATTTTAGTATGTTTATCCTATCTTATAGGTCTAGTAAATGCCATGTGTGTCTTTCTGCTTCTGGTATACCTCACTCAGGATGATCTTTTCAAGTTCCCACCATTTGCCTGCAAATTTCATGATTTCTTTGTTTTTAATCACTGAGTAGTATTCCATTGTGTAAATGAACCACAATTTCTGTATCCATTCTTCAGTTGAGGGACATCTGGGTGTTTCCAGATTTTCTAAAACAATCCTGTAGAATAACAGATCAGCTAGAGGGATCTTCATCCCTGACCTCAAGTTGTACTACAGAGCAATAGGAATGAAAACTGCATGATACTGTATTAGAAACAGAGTGGTGGATCAACGGAATTGAATAGAAGACCCAGAAATAAACCCACACACCTATAGATACTTGATTTTTTACAAAGAAGCCAAAATCATACAATGGAAAAAAGACAGCATCTTCAACAAATGGTGCTGGTCCAAATGGATGTCTATATGTAGAAAAATGTAAATAGATCCATACTTATCACCCTGCACAAAGCTGAAGTCCAAGTGGATCAAAGACTTCAACATAAAACCAGACACACTAAATCGATTAGAAGAAAAAGTGGGGAAGAGCCTTGAACTCATTTCCCCTATTTCTATAGAGAATTATCTTAGTAATAGTTTGCCTTCCATAACTTTTGTAATGTGCACCCACTGCAATTGCTCAGATCTTAACAGGGTTAAAAATGGTACAACCAGTAGAAATAACTGGTAATCTTCACTTCTGCAACAGAGATAAGCATTTTGCTAAGGGCCAGAAGAATACTTCCATATCTCTCTCCCTAGCTGCCTGTTACGTACTGGTATATACTGAAAGTCATAGGGTCATAACAAGAGGCATACACTTTCCCCACCAAAGTATGGATCTCATGAGAAAAGGAAAAAGGAGCAAAATGCCCTGAAGTTGAGTTATTTTTTTTAATGCAGGCAGAGAATCTTGGAGGCAAGAGGGGAAACAAGGCTACTTAACATCAAATGTAAATTTTCATTCTTTCCTTAAAGAGTCATCATGGTAACTGTATCTCACATGATAGAATGATGTATCTGTTTTTTGATTTACTAATTCATTGTGTTTGAGAATTACCACACCACTCTGTAGAATAATCAGTATTGGTGTTTTTATTCGCATTTTATTAGAGTGTGCACTGACCCTTCTGTATAAGATACATATTGCAAACCTCCATCTCCCAGGGAGACAAGAGGGGGTATAGACAAATTTCTTGAAAATGAGAACATTTTTAAAAATCGTATTTCATTATGAATTCAGTGGTTTAGTGGGTATTTATTTCTGTATCTCATCCTAAAGAAATATGGAATTATTAAAATGCAATTTTAACTTTAACCTTTGAATGGAATCTGCAATAATTTCGGGACTTATTCAAGACACTTTAAATAGAATGATTTGGTTGCAGTATTATGAGAAATCTTACCTCTACTATTCTTATTAACCCTACTACAAACTCATCATCTTCCTGTATTCCATCAAAGAAAAGGCTTAAAACAATGATGTTTGGCTTGGTTGAGAGTGTTTGAGATTTTGCATGGGTCTGAGAACAGATATTTTATGAAACCATGTCGGCTGAATAGGTATATGGACACTTACAGAAATCTTACCCTTTAGGGAAGGCAAAATGAAGAACTGCCACCCACATGATGTAGACTTTACTTAGTTTACACGTTTCCTTCCAGTATCCTGTACACAAATTGTCTGAGTAGAGCCCATGCTGTGTCAATGGAATGCCCTTCCTTGGATATTCCAATTGCTGCATATGCTGAAACATTTGGCAACCCTTGGGGGCCCCCACTCTGTTATATCGCCAGTGACAGTGCAGGCAGCACAGATGGGCAGAACTTGAAACCAAAGTAAACAAAAATAATTCTTTCTTACCTGGAATCTTCACATTGATTTACTTGGACTAATTTTTCAGGTGACCATTGAAGATAGTTAAGTTGTTATTTCCTCCACTAGGCTTGCCTAGTGTATGTGACACTGATATTCATGACCTTATTGTAATATACCAGTCTGCATTTGACTATGGAATAATTTTTAATTGTAGAATGCAGGCTGTGACAGCCATCTGCTTAAGTGGCCACAATCTTCTCTCATTCAGACTTTCTGAAATTAAAATATTGATAAGTATAATTTCACAGCGTGTGGAAATTAATAGAAGTATTAGTTAGCTGAGTTTTATATTAAAATTGGACACTTAATTTTGACAATGAACATCAACTCAGAATTTTTCTGAGTTTTAAAGAGCATATATCCATTACAAAATGATAGTATTTCTTATGCTTTTCTTTTCCGGTTTTTGCTTTTAATTTTGTTAAAGTTTATTGTTTCCATTATAAAGTGTTAGATCTGCACAGAATTGAAACAGTACAGACAAGCTGTCTTTCATAATTGTTACAAAAATATTTTTACAATGATACTTAACATTTTAGTGTATCTAATTTTCAGGTTGTTTGTGGTTCTTGTTCTGAACATATATACATTTCCCTTAATAAATTAGTTTATATGATTAACTATATTCTATACATCTTTTAAGAACAATAGTAATTCTATAAAGTTACTGGAGTCAAAGACTTCTATTTTTTAAATATATCATATTTTAAAAACTCTGTTCTTATTATATAATATTTAAGTAGTTTCCAATTTTATACATGTATTTCTTGTATGTTTGTCATGTCCATTTGCATATTATTTATTTTTAATTATAATGCATTATTTCATGTACTTTTTGTGTTTGTTTTCATGTTACTTACCTATAAACATACATGTACATGTCAGAGATAATTGTAATTATTTATCATACTGAGTCTGGCTTATCTCACTTAATATGATGATTTCCAGGTTGATCCATTTTTTTTCCTAAAGGTAAGCATTCTCCTCTTTGAGTAAGTCAAACTCAATTGACATAATATCTTATTTCAACATTGAGCTTGAACTACTGAAATTAACATTTCATCCACAATGGGAAGAATATTTCATTGTCCAAAAAATGACTGCAGATCATGGCTGAGAGTTTAACAAATGTCTCCCAGTTTTCCATTTTGGTGAATAAAATAGGTAGGATCATAAATGTACTCATGACTCATTTGTTCAATAATATTTTTGATAGCATACCAAACACTAATGGTAGGGGACTTTGAAAGCATATGCTTGCAGGAAGGAGTCAAAATCATACCACTACAAACAAAAAGCATTTTATTGTGGGAATGTTCTCTTAATCAATGAGAAGTTTTACCATATTGTTAAAAGTTACGAAACCCAAATAATAGAATCAGGTAGAACTTCTTAGCTGAGACTAGTGACAAACATTTGTAAGTCCCAGTCCCAGCACTCAAGAATCAGAGGCTATTTTGGTGAGCAGATCAATCTAACTTGAGTCACATGTGTCTCTGTCTGAAAAAAGATATAATTTCTTATAATTTAGCATTTACTTAATATCTTGTTTGAATATGTCAATGCATTTATAAAGCATGATAAAACTATATCTGTATAAAATCTGTTTCACTGTTTCTTGTTTGTGTAGCTTAATATGTCAGAGTTGTTAATGAAAATTAGATCTCACGTGAACAATCAATTTGAGTGTTTCATAGATAATTCTTTTTTTTT
>JAQQSO010007079.1:0-10869 GCA_028658305.1 Pachyuromys duprasi | reverse complement strand
AGGGCAAAGGGGTCTTATATGGGACAGTTTCTCCAACCAGGGACCATGTATGGATATGGCCTAGAACTCCTGCTCAGATGTTGCCCATGATAACTCATTGGTGAACTGAAGACCCTAGTAAGGGAAACAGAGGCTGTTTCAGTCTTGAGCTTGATGGCTGACTCTTTGACCCTTCCCCATACATGCCAGGGAGTAACAGCCTGGCTAGATCCCAGGGGAGGACATTGCAGCCAGCCCTGAGGAGACAAGATTATCTGGGGTTAGATGGAAGGGGAGGAGATCCTCCCCTGTTGGTGGACTTGGAGGGGGCGGGGAGGAGATGAGGGAGGGTTGGGGAGATTGGGAATGAGGGAGGGAGGGGGCTACGTATGGGATGCAAAAAACCTAACCTGTGATTGATATAAAAATAAATAAATTTATTTTAAAAATTGAAAGAAAATAAAAGAATTTCGGTTTTCTGGGGCTAGAGAGACGGCTCAGAGGCTATTCTTCCAGAGGTCCCGAGTTCAATTCCCAGCAGCCACATGATTGCTGGTAACCATCTATAATAAGATCTGGTGCCCTTTTCTGGCATGCAGCCACATATGCAGGTAGTGTACTATATAAAGAATAAATGAAATCTTCAAAAGTGGTCACAAGTAAAGGGAGGGAAGAATGTTTACATTGGACCAAAAAATCTCTAAAAATGTCATCTACTCCTGTGCTTAAAGAAAATGCATCCCCTTCTCTCCTCTGCCTAGCTGCTTATATCCTCTAGTTCAAATTTTGAGAGGTCTAGGAAAACTGAATGAGCATCCCATGGCATGTGATAGGTCACTGGGCTCCTGGGGTAGTGACTCCCACATGAATTAAGTGTTTCAGCACATCTTCTCCAATACTATCTTAATTCTTTCTTTGTACAAATCTTTTTTTCCTAATTAAATTTTATCAAGTTAAATATTAACTGGCATAAAGTACAGGCCTATAATTAAGGGGTAAAAAATCTAAATAAACTTATTGTCTTCATAAGACCCCTGAGCTTTTTAATACTCAAAAGATCCATGGGAGCCTGTTGCTACTCCATCTTCAAAAGTTTCGATCATCTGTCAGGGAATTTGAAGCTGAATGCACTGATAGTGAATTATCCTGTCAAAAATAAAGCAAGGAGCTCTGGGAACCCAGGCAAATGTACACCACTACTAAATGCATAATTAAAATCTCTATTCTTAAAGCCCCAATGCAGCTAAATAGTTCCTAACTGCACAGAGGAACAATTCAATGGCATCTTTGTTCTACTGAGAATACCACACAAAGTCACTTTCTGCTTTCCATTTTGCTCTCTGGCCCTATGTAGAAAGTTGCCAAAAAAATTGCCTTGTGCTCAGCAAAAATCCAAACCTGTTTATTCCAGTGAATGGAATAACTGAGGGTCGGGGGGGGGGGGGGAAGGCTCCTGCAATGTCACATTTTCGTCGATCACAAACTTCTGGGCTCAGCATTTATGGATTAGCTTCTTTCTGCAGGTGTATTTGATTTTCTAAACAGTCTCTTCTTGATTAACTTGAACTCGGTAAACAGTCATTTATGGAGAGTCATTTGAGTTCCAACTATAGTAGTAAGGGATCTGAAAGAGATGTTTTTTAAAAAAAAAAAAGTAATTACATGCAGAGAAATCAACTTAAAATCTTTAGATAGCAACCCATATACTAACTTTGACACTGCATTTTGTAAAGATGTAAACAAACCCTCCTACATAGAAAGAAAAAACAGAAATGATCTATAAAACATACAACTCAGCAAACTAGAACATTTCTGAAATGCCATTGTGTGGACTCCAATATGAAAACAGAAATACAGTCAACAATGAGAAAAGGTCGAAAGAAAAATAAACAAGAATCTAAAGACTCAGGACACATTTTAAACCATGGGCATAAAGCTACTGGAAAATTTCTTCTCTAAATCTAAAACTCTAAGTTTCATCAAAATTTGAAATTTAGATAATACAGATGGGCTATCTCATGGTAATATTTTAAAACTATCTTAGTTAGGTAACATAACAGAAAGTACACATTTTCTTAAACATGTAACAAAGGAATGGCTGAGGCATTTTGTGTCTTTCCTATGTTGACCTTCCCCAGATTGCTCTGCCTTTTCTGTCTATATGTAATCTATTACTCATTTCTCGTTCTCAGTGTTTATCACTCAGTGTGAAAACCAAAGTGTGAGAGTAATGTGTGCTATGTTAATTACATGAATTTTTAAGGATCATTCAGTCAATAGGATCTTTTTGAGAAATGCTACTATGAGTTTTTCTATAAGTTTAGGTCAGTTTCATTATGTTGTGCTTAACATCTGCTACTTCACTAACACTATAATTGATACTAAATCGACTAATAAAGTATGTTTTTATATATGTTTTCACCTTCTTTCTAATCTTCAATTTATTCCCTGGCTTATATCATCTCTGAAAGGTGCAAGTGTTGAAAGGTTTAAATGCCAAGTAGCTAGTGTACTAGCATATGCAGTTTTAATATTCCACACTAGACCTCAAAATATTTCAGGTTTCAAATTTGAATTGGAGTATTTTAATTTAAAAAGAAACAATGGGATGTCAAATTTTTTATATTGTTCCAATATGAAAGTCTCCTTTGCCTTTATTTGAATTCAAGAAGCATATAACAAATTCATCTTTGAACTGAAAGTTTATGCTCTTGTCTCCTTGGTACATTACAGTAACAGATATTAACCTCCATAATTAATACTTTAAATCATCAAAATAAATCAGTAAGGAATCTTGGTTGGTTTCCCTTGTGTCTGGGGACAACAGCATGCTCTGGAAGGCTGCTTGCTTAGAAGTCATGGGTTAACAAGAAGAGTGAGAAGGCTGACAAACTTCCACACACCATGATGCCCTTTGGTTTACAAAACATAAATAGCCAAGATTTTAAGGAAAGTGGTGTTAACATCTTTTTCTTTTTCTTGATCTACATATATATTGAGCAGTGTAACAAGCCATCAAGTATCAGAGCCAATGTCCCTGGTTAGATGTGAGATCCTCAGTGTCAGGCTCGTCTGGATAGTTATGCACACAGAACACACTTTCACTGCATCGGTCTTCCGGGGAGGGTGGACTATATCGCTGTAATTGTCTTTGGGAAGTTGCATATTAAAACCGTATGATGAGGTGCTGAATTAAAAAAAAAAACCTCTAGTAAGTTCTCTGATAAACTGTAGTTTTTATTAATTAAAAATTTGGGCAGCACTGGAAAGAGAAACATGTTTAGATCTTTAGAAGAGAAAAAAAAAACAGATATTCACCATTCAAAATACCTCTGGTGAGGTCTTCAACAATGAACATCTATGCCATTTTATACTATCGTCAGAAGCTGAGCTATTAAATTTCCTGAAGAATGATTGTGCTTCCTATTTACCCAAAATACAAGTATCTTACAATTCCAGATAACACGGTGTATGTTTTATTAACAACCCATACCTCTAATTCTTCCATGGCTTATGAAAACTTCATGTTGATAAGTGGAGAAAGTGTTATGCCTCTGCCCTGGGGTCAACAATCCCAATAAACAGATGAGCTAGTGCTTCCTTATGCAACTGTAACACTACTCAAAGACCCATGCACTCATGTGCATCTCCCTAGACAAAGTTGTCCACATCCCAGAATGGATGTCTAAGTGGAAAGTTGTACTTAACAATTCAATATATGTCCCTGTAAAATGGCTTTGGAATTTTCAGGGAATGGGATTTAATCTGTAGGTTGCTTTTGGTAGGGTTTGGTAGGCCATTTTTCACAAGATTGACTCTTTCAACCTCTAAGCATGAGGTGTTTCCATCTTCTAATATTTTCCTGTCTTTCTCTACTGTGTCCTGAAATTTTTGTTATAGTGATCTTTTATTTCCTTAGTTGGCTTTATGCCCAGTGTGTGTATGCATGTGTGTATGTGGGTGTGTCTGCTTGTTTGTGTATCTCTGTGTGGCTTTGTGTGTGTGTGTGTGTCTGTGTTTGTGTATGACTCTGTGTTTGTGCATATTTGGAGCCATTTCTCTGATTTTTTTAAATTTTGAAATATTTAATATTGATTGCATTATTTTTACATTTTTAGCTTATCAATTTCACACATTTATATCTTCTGCTCACATTCATTTTTTTAATTCAATTTACATTCTTATTGTAGCTCTGCCCCTCCTCCTCTCCCAGTCTCCCCTTCCCTCCATCTCCTTACCCTTCTCAGAAAAGGGGAGCTCCCTTTCCCATCCAGGCTAGTTCATCAAGGTGCACCAGGACTAAGCATATACTCTTCCTTGTGGCCTGGCAAGGCAGTCCCATCAGTTGAACGTGATCAAAAACGTGGCAAGTTTCTTTAGGACTATAGATTTCAGTGTGTTTACCTTATATTATATGTCTAATATCCGCTTATAAGTGAGTATATACCATGTATGTCTTTCTGCTTCTGGGTTACCTCACTCATGATGATCTTTTCTAGTTCTCACCATTTGCCTTCAAATTTCATGACTTCCTTGTTTTTAATTGCTGATTCGTATTCCATTGTGTACATGTACCACAATTTCTGTATCCATTCCTCAATAGAGGAACATCTAGGTTGTTTCCATATTCTAACTATTATGACTAAAGCTGCCATGAACATGGTTAAGTAAATGTCCATGTTGTATGCTTTAGAAGCTAAACAAGGAGGACCCTAGGAAAGAGGCTGAAACTTCACTCAGAAGGGCCAACAAAATAGACATTGGGAGTAGAAGAAGTCAAGGGACAGGAAAGGAGTCTTCTAGAGGGGGCCTCTGAAGGACTCTACCCATCAGAGTATCAAAAGAGATACTGAGACTCAAACTTTGGGCAGACTCAAACCTTGTGGAAGAGGAGGGAGATAAAAAGACCTGAAGGATATAGGAACTCCACAAGGAGACCAACAGAGGCATAAAACCCGGGCCCAGGGGTCCTGCAGAGACTGATACTCCAACCAAGGACCATACATGGAGAGGACCTAGATGACCTGCTCAGAGGAAGCCCATAGGCTGCTCAATTTCCAAATGGGTTCCTTAGTAAAGGGGACAGGGGCTTTCTCTGGCAGGAGCTCAGTGGGCTGGCTCTTTGATCACCTCCCCCTAGGGGGAGCAGCCTTACCAGGCCACAGAGAAAGACAATGCAACCAGTTCTGATGAGACCTGATAGGGTAGGGTCAGATAGAAGGGAAGGAGGACCTCCCTCATCAATGGACTAGGGGAGGGGCATAGGGGGAGAAGATGGAGAGTTGGTGGGACTGGGAAGAGATGAGGGAGGGAACTACAGCCTATATACAAAGAAAATAAATTGTAATAAATAAACAAACAAATACATAAAAATTTTTAAAGCTGTCAAGCAAGTCAATGTCAAATGGAGTCCCCACTCCCCTTACTAGAGGATCCACATGAAGCCTAAGCTTCCCATTTGCTACATCTTTGTAGGGGGCCTAGGTTTAGCTCATGCATGATCCTTGGTTGATATTCCAGTCTCAGCAAGCCCCTCTGGGCCCTGGTTAGTTGTCTCTGTTGGTCTTCTTGTGGAGCTCCTGCCACCTCCAAGTCCTTTTCTCTTTCCTCCCACTTTTCCACAAAATGCCCTACGCATAGCCCATGTTTGGCTGTGAGGCTTAGCATCTGTTTTGAGGCACTGCTGGGTAGCACCTCTTAGAGGACAAATCTGTCAGGTTTCTGTCTGCAGCTTTATCAGAACTTCCTTCATAGTGTCAGGGGTTGGCACTCTCTGATTGGGTGGGTCTTTGGTTGGGCCAGGCATTGATTGGGCATTCCCTCAATCTCTGCTCTCTCTTTATTCCTGCATATCTTTTAGGCAAGGTAAATTTTGGGTTGAAGTTTTTGTGGGTGGGTTGGTGTTCTCCTCCCACTGCTAGAAGACTAGTCTAGTTAGAGCATCTTATCTCCAGGCTATATGGCCTCAACTACTAGGAGTCTCGGCTTGAGTGCCCCTCATATCCTCCCAGGAGCCTACTTTGACTTGGTCTCCAGCTTGTTATAGAGAGACCTCCAATCTCAGTTTCTCTTTCCTCCACAGTCCTGTTCTCTTGCCCTTGCTCTTCTCTGGTCTGTCCTCTATCCTCTTAACAATCTGTGTCCCCTCTCCTCCCTTGTTCCCTCTCTTCAGCCACTCTGTCTATTCTACCTCCCATCCAAGTGAGATTTATGCATCCTCCTTTTGATTTTTCAGTAGTCATCAAGGAAATGCAAGTCAAACTGCTCTGAGATTCCATCTCACACCAGTCAGAATGGTGAAGATAAAAAACTCAAGTGGCAGCACATGCTGGTGAGAGCGTAGGAAGAGGGGAAGACTCCTCCATTGACGGTGGGAGTGTAAACTTGTACACCACTTTGGAAATCAATCTAGTACTTTCTCAGAAAATTGGGAATAGCTTTACCTCAAGACCCAGCCAAAAGACTCTCCGCCATACAACAAGGACACTTGCTCAACTATGTTCATAGCAGCTTTATTCATAATAGCCAGAATCTGGAAACAACCTAGATTTTCTTCAACCAAAGAATGGATACAGAAACTGTGGCACATTTACACAATGGAATACTACTGAGCTATTAAAAACAAGAAAATCATAAAATTTGAGGGCAAATGGATGTAACTAGAAAAGATCATCCCGAGTGAAGTAACCCAGACCCGGAAAGTACACATGGTATGTACTTACTATATAAGTGGATTTTAGCCAATTAGTACAGGAGAAGGATACTATGCAGCACAGATTCAAAGAAGATAAATGATATTTCACTGATGTGAAAAGAAGTCTACTGCAAAAATACCATTTACAATGGCTTTAGGACACAGAGAAAGCAATCTCAAACCAAGCAGAAACTCTCCCTGACACTGGCTAGATTTCATAGTGCCTGAAGGTTCTATGCAGGTTTCTGGGAATGGAGAGAGTGGGACAGGGCATCAGTGGTCTTACTGAACAGCTGACTCTGCATGCTATAAGACCAAAATGCCAGGCAAGATGTGCTTGTTGGTGCAACCATGCTATTAATAACTGCGTTCTGGTTGCAGAATTTCCTCTTACAGAAAGGAAATTCATGTCTGATATTGTAATGCTGATCAAATTCCCATAGATGAGGAGGTCATAAGTACTAGAGTATAACCTGCTATTAATATTCTGCTCAATAGCCCTGTTGTTAAATTACCTTCTAAATGTGTTTAAACACGTATACATGGTCTGCTCTCAATTTTATCACAGGAGTTTTTTGTTTGTTTATTTGTTTGTTTTGTTTGTCTGTCTACCTTGAACAACAATTAGGAGAGGGGCACATAATGGACCAATGTGCTGAGAATGAGAGACTGTGGGTGGTTGGCCTTCAATGGGCATCTTTATCCAAGGTTCTCTCCTCTGCCCATTCCAAGGCTCAAGGAACACTAAGGAAGAGGAGGCAGAAAGATCGTAAGGTCTGGAGGGGAATTGAAAGGCGTAGTGTGGAATGCTATCATATGGACACTGTGTAACTATCATAATCATGACCCCACAGCAGCTGTGGTTGCCAGCACAAGATCTTCACAAAAATAACTCTCTGGGCTCCAAGCCTTACTGGGGAGCTACTGACAGTTAATAGCGGCTGAAGGAGAGAGAATAATTCTTTTATTTTTTTTTGAGAATAATTCTTTGTTGAAGGTGTGGCTACTGGTAGGTGGCTATGCTCCACTGGATGGTTCCCTACCATGTACGTATGGACAGCACTAACTGGGCTTAGTAGGTTATCAAAAAGATAAAGAAGAAACAGACATGAAGTTGGTAGGGAGACATCTTGGTAGCAATGTAGAGGAATCATATTTCATTGTGTATACATATGAAATTCTCAAAAAGTTAACAATTAATGAAAAAGAAAGCGTTTTGATTTGAAAGCATTCCAATACCAAAACCAATCTTGAGAATGACTATAATTCTTCTATCATTTAAAGAAACATTATTTGGAAGTGTGCAATACTGTAACACCAGTAGGTTTTAGTAAATATGCAGAAGAGTGCAAACACTGCTAGTATTCAGTTCTGGGCATTCTGTCAACTCAAAAGACATGTATACGTCTTGGTGGAAACCCTTTAATACTCTCCTGGCCAGCTCCTGGCAATGGCTAAAAGGTTCTATCTGTATGCATTTGTTTATTTTCTATCTCAAAATTAATATAGAAATGTAATTTATGTACTACTTTACAATTCTACTCTATTTGATTTCTGTATTTAAATAAATAGATAATAAGAGAAAGAAAATGAGAGCAAAGAAAAACAAAACTGCAGATTTGGGTCAAATATTATTCACTAAAAAGGTGGCATGCTTAGGGAAACACAAAAATGATTTTTTTATTTCCAAGTTTAGTTCCCTGAAATTCATTTTTTTCATTTGTTTTGTTTTTGTTACCAAAGAAATTTTCCTGAAAGAAATAAATTATTTTGTCAAAAGAAGCTCATTAAGTTAATTATGTTTTATAGCAAAAGCAAATAATACTAAACATAGCTCACATACAAAAACTAGACTTAAGAATTAAATAAAATGCTTCTCTGGAAAATAGTAACTATTAGTTATTTTAGCATAATTGCTCAATGTGTGAAAGAGAATCAAATGAACATTTATTCTTAAAATGAGGAGTGGAAATCCAGGGATATATAAACTTTCTATTCTTAAAAATCTACTCTCTCTGTAATAGGATAATAATGAAGTATTAAAAACACAAGTATCTTCACTAATCAATTGTTTTTTTCACTAGCTGTGTTGATAAAGCTGTGCTTTAAGCATCTTCTGGATCCATGCTAATGTGGGGTATGGAGTTTCTGAAACAGCTTGGAGGGTCAGTGAGAGGTAGTTGTCCTAGTGTATCAGAAGAGGCTATTTAGAGAGTTTGTGTACTGGAAAAGGAAGAGACTGAAACTTTTCAGCGAGGAAAAATAAAGTTTGATAACTAACTAGAGAAAGAGGGAAAAAGAAAATTTTAGAAAGTTCCACAATTTTTTGCTTGAATGACTAGATATGAAAATAAAATTTACCAATATATGAGATGGAGAGTGAATTAGGTGCCTGACTAGAAAAGATAACCAGGGTTAGACATTTCACCCCAGAAGTTGTTTTAATTCTCAACTGAGAATTCACTACTTGAATTATTGTACTGAAGAAAGAGAAAAAAGAAATAGTTGGAAATAATCAGCATAAAAATTTTCAACAGTGAAAATTCTAGTCAAGTGTTTAAAGAAAACTGAAAGTAACCAAGAAAAAATTAATTAAGGCCAAACAGTGAGGTCCAAGGAGTCTGGAGAGATACTGAGCCTGATTTAATTATGCTATCTTGTATATAACATATACAAGTATACAATATATTATTTATAATGTATAAAATATTATAGTTCAATGTACATTATATATCATATACAATATGGTACATTGTACACAATATTGTTATATTGTATGTAATATAATGTATATTACATATATTTGGATACAAATACGTAATGTACATATGTATATAATATATAATTATATATAGTATACAGTCTTGTATATAATATACACTAGAGTATAGCATCTCTTTCTAACCCATAAATATATATAATTATAATTTTTCAACTTACTAATTTTTCAAGATTAGTGAGAAATAGAAAAGAAAAGCAAGAGATAGGAACGTTGGTGCATACCTGTAATCCCAGCACTCAGCGAGGCAGAGGCAGGTGGATCTCTGTGAGTTTGAGGCCAACCTGGTCCAGGAAAGCCAACACAAAGAAACCATGTCTCAAAAAACAAAATGGAATAAAAAGAAAGGAAAAGTAAATAGGGACACTCCTCCCCACGAAAAAACAGACATAGCACACAAAAGAACTCAAGTTTAAAATAAGAGTGCACCAGGGATGGTGTTGCATGCCTATAATCCCAGCACTTGAGGAGGCAGAAGCAGGCAGATCACTGTGAGTTCAAGGCCACCCTGGTCTACAAATCGAGTCTAGGACAGCCAACACTACATGGAGAAACCCTGTCTGGACAACCAATAATAATAATAACAACAACAATAACAGTAGTAGTGGTAGTAGTGCTAGTCTATAGAAATAAGTGAAGCAAAGGAAGCCCAACTGAGGGCTGAAGATGAACACTGAGATTTCGTCCTGGTCACAGTACAAGACAGCCTATATATTGTAGCAGAACTACAAAACTGATGGTATTGAGTTACCGGTAAGCTTCTGAACTGGAAATATGTATTTGGAAGTGATTAGTGTACAGGTGGCATTTGAAGCCACTAAGTCTGTGTGAGATTACTGAGTGAGTGAGTATAGGTAGTTCTATTCTAGAACTGATCCCTTGCAGTTGCCAACTCTTAGAGGCTGATGGCAGTGAAGGAACTAGCAAAGAAAACTCAGAAGGAGAAGACAAGGAGATGGCAGAAAGACCAAAAAGAGATGGAGTCCTATTCAGTGATTTCAATAGACATGTGAGTGAAAGCCTAATGGTAGTGTGTTTTGTACAGGTAACAGCATCATTAACACAAAGAATCCTAAGGGGGGGTCTGAATACAAGCAACTGAAGGCATATGTCTAGCAAGTGCAGCGTGTGACTTTAGACTGCTCTGACTCAGTTGTACATCTAAGTACATACTGTCTGCTGAGCAGAAGTATTATATTAATTAATGTTTTGATCTTGATAATTCTATTATTATTATAAAGAAAGGACTTGTTCTTTTTTTGTGGGAGCAGCATGCTAGTTTATTTTTTTTTGATTTTTTTTTCTTTTTTTTTAGATTTTTTTAATTTATTTCTTTTTATATCAATCACAGGTTAGGTACTTTGAATCCCAGGCATAGCCCCCTCCCTCATTCCCTCCTACCCTCCCACTCCCTCCC
>JAQQSO010007078.1:0-10871 GCA_028658305.1 Pachyuromys duprasi | reverse complement strand
CATTGTGGTCTACAGTGATTTCCAAACCAGCCCATGTCACATGATGAGAACCTGACACAATATGATTATTCTGAGTGCTGCTCATGCCTTGGGGCTTAGGAGCACAGACTGCTCTTTGGGAGGACTGGAGTCCCAGCCTCCATGCCAGTGGCTCACAACCGCCTTATGGACTCCAGATGCTGAGAGATTCTAAGGGATGGAACTTCTCTAGTCTCCTTCTGCGCAATCATTCCTATGTTGTGGCCAGTAAATCAAAAAGTGGGCCAGCTTTGTCGTCTCTGCCTGAGCCACCGCATGAAGTATTCATTGTAAGAATTGAGACGGGTAGACTTGAAAGTGTATTCAACAACCACCTTCAATGGCTGATTCACTCCCGTTGTGGGATCTTTCTCCCCTGACTTGGTCTGGGGAGAGCTAACACCGTCCTTCTTTCCAGCCTCTTCCCAGAAGTCATGGTGGGCATCCTGCAGATCCAGCACTTCAAGTTTCCATCTCCTGTGGGTCAAACAGGAAGGCAATTCAGATGGGTGAAGGAACGATTAATTTCTTCCTTGATCCTATGTCACAGCCTCCCTCCATTACATTCTCTTGGAATTTCACCCACAGGCTTGCCTTCCACACTAACTCAGACTCACTCACTTGGGCCGAACCTTCTGTTTACTCAGCAAATCCACTCCATCCAGCACAGCACGGAAGTTATCACCACGGAAGCTCTTCATCAGGGCACCAACAGGGAGGCAGGGGTAGGGCCAGGATGCTACCATGGACTTGAGGATCTTTCTGCGTCTCTTAATGAAGGCCTCCTTGAACACCGGTTTGAAGAGCTCCATGGGCATGCCCTCCAGAGCAGAGACAGCCACGTCTTCATCACTCAGCAGCCCCTGCAGTGCCAGCTGCTGCAGTGTGGGCACGGCCTGGCAGCTCATCCTGCGGGATTCAAGTGGAGGGATCCTGTGGAAGCACCCAGAAAGATAACCTTCCAGACCGAAGCTCAGGAAGGCCTTCCCTCCTCCCTTTACAGAAAGCAGTTTGCGGTCAGGGAAATCAGTGGAAACCGGATTTTCCCATTTGTAAAATATCGAGCTTTTACATCACGGGGTTCCGGGCGGCTGAGGTGGGACAGCAGCATCAGAAAGAAACAAGTTCCAAACACTTTTGTTCTATGAGTACCGGGGCTACTGTTGCTTCTAACATTTCTCTCTGTGTCTTAACTCTAAAGCTTTCAATCTGTTTGGGGCCACTGACTGAAGAAAGAACCTCTGGACTTCCTTAACTCTTAACTGTCAGGATGGTTCTGGCTATTATAGTTTTGGTGGGAAGTTTTTTTATTTTTATTTTTTTGAGACAGGGGTTCTCTGTGTAGCCTTGGCTGTCCTGGACTTGCTTGGTAGACCAGGCTGGCCTTGAATTCAAAGGCAACTATCTACCTCTGCCTCCCTGATCACTGGGATTAAAGGCTTGTGCCACCACAAATGGTAAAGCAAGAACTTTAAATTATATCAAGGTTTTTCTAAGAAACAGGTGTCTTTCTTGTATAGGTAGTCATTTATTGTTTGCTTCTAAATTAAGATGCTCTTTCTTTTCCTGGTGTACATCTTATGCTTGGACTAAACTGAGAATGGATGAATTTCCTTGATTTGTTTCAATATTGTTTAACTTCTTGATGTAATTGACATGGAGGTTCACAGCGCTCCTAGTAGTATTTATGAGATTGCAGGAGGGTTCTTGTATTATTTGAATCAAGGCAGAAATTCTATTAAGTACTCATCAGGGATTATGAAATCATCAACTCATGTAAACATCTCTCTGGCACGATGGTGTATCTTTAATAAAATCTGCAGGAACTCTGCCCAACAGAGTGAAGGAATAGGCAGTGAGTGTTTCTGTTACAGGAGATGTAATAGAGAAGCAGGGAAAGGCAGTATTGCAACAATAAGCCATCTTGAGGCAAAATCTTTGGGGCTTTGCCCAAACCACAAATACACCAACTTGTCAGCTGCCTCCTGGATGCACACTTGCTTTTGCTAATCCAGCATGTATCTGTTCCCAGAACTATCTGCTGGTCTCACAGCCACAGCTCCCTCAAGGCAGCCTGGTGGACTGTCAGTCACCATGTGAACTGTGCCTTCCCATTCATTATTCTGCACATCTCCAAACCCTGCTGCCCTGAATCCTACTCCACTGGGGAGTGGGTACTCTGTAGACAGTGGGTCTTCATCCTTTTAGGGTGAACCATCTCTCCATAAAGACAAGGACGGTGTCCAGCACAAGTGCCATAACAAACTGAACTAAGAGAAGCTTTTGAACCTCAATAGTGAAAGGTAAACACCAGTGTTAGCAACCGCTGGAGAGGCTGAGGTCTGTCCCCAAGAGGACCTGCATCTTGCGTGCAATGTAGGGAAAACACACATGAGAAAACAGACTAGTGTTGGCTATAACTCTATTTCATTTCCATTTTGGTTCTCATAGTTATATTGTCATTTTGAAACAGTGTCTCACTCTGATGAAGCATTGTCTGGCCTGACAGTTGCTTTGTAGACCAGGCTGGTTTTTAACTAATAGAGATCTGCCTACCTTTCCTGGATAGGGCTGGGATTAAATAAATCAATACAGGCTTCCATCTAATTTAGATGTAAGGTCTCCCTATATATTTATTCCAGGCTAGCTAGAAACTGAAGATCTTTATGTTTCAGCTCAGGCCACCACCTCTGTCTGCCACCCATTTTGTGTCTTTACTTTTATTAAGTTCTTATAGGGTCTTATCAAGTTTGTCTTCTCCAGGGTCCTGCCTGGCCCAACCTGCAACCTAGCATCCTCAGTTTCCAGAGTAGAGATGAATGACCTGTTTTCCCACTCTGTTCTGTACTGTTCTTGAGGCCCAGGTAAAAGGAAGTGTTACTTTGTATCACGGGCTGAAGAGAGATGACTCATTTAGAGGCTGCCACCTAGAGGTCCTGGGCTGGACTCCCAGAACCTTCAAGGCAGTTACACCATTTTGTGTCAGGGGAAGACAGTGCCAAGATTCCTCCATCTTGCATTCCTGCTGAAGCCATTTCAGAGTAAACTAGTATTTGATCACCTTGATTGAGGATCAGTTTGAAAATTACTCAACTCTAGTTCAGGAATCCAAGGTCAGGGTGTCCTAGCTAACTTAGCTTACTTAGCCTAAGAAAAAGACCTCTTTGTGCAGAACCCCCTCCAGCTACCTAACTGCCCATCTCAGCCTCTGTTGAAACAGTTTTCTTCTGTGAAGTCCCACAAAAGCTGTCTGATGTGAAAATCTGGTCCCTGGGACAATCAATCAGGCCACATGTAGGTCTGTGGAGTATATGGATGATCCCAGCTAGCGGGAATAAAGACTTTCAAAAATAGTAATAAATGCTATTTTGGATAAAAAAAATACAGGCTATAGCCTGTCTTAAGTGGTTATTTGAGGTAGGCAGCCTATAACAATTGTTACTCCAGTACCAGGGATCTGTCCCCATATTTTGGCCTCCTCAGGGACAAATGTGGCACACAGACACATGTTCTGTCAGTCATTTGCATAAAATAACATGTAAAAAATTAAATAACGGGGTACAGAGAGGGCTTGGTGTTTAAGAACACTGCTGCTTTTCCAGAGGTCCCAAGTTCAACTCCCAGCAACCTTATGTTGGATCATAACCATCTATAATGGGATCTAATACCTTCTTCTGGCATGCAGGTACACGTCCAGAGTATTCACATAATAAATAATAAACAGATAGACAGATAAATAGGCTCTCAGCCATAGATACCAAATCATTTTAGAAGAGAGATTATAAACTGATGAGACAATGAAGAAACCAAATTTCTTTATTCATGGTCTCTCAAGTGTCTAAACTAGGTTGGGATACGTGGGTCAGCCAGAAAGTAAGGAGTTTGAGATTAGCCTTGTGATACCAGAATCACGGGACCCTCAGAGACCACCCAGGAGACGACTCGATGCTAGAGCAAGAGAGCTTTATTATGAGAATGATCTAACTCGGGACCCAAGTCTCAATAACACGACAGTAAAGAAGTGGGACCCTGAGTCCTGAGTGAGCAGGTTTTTTAAAGGGAAAGACTGTAAGCAGGGGGTTTCCATAACAGCAAGCAGGGGGGTTCATGTTTCCATGAGAGAAAGGGGGAGGGTTGGCTCATGCCTTGAAGTTACAGAATTGGGTATAAGCCATAGGGGAGAGGTGACCATTTACATAATCACAATTGCCAGGGAGATTGTCTCTAATTTTTACTAAACATTTATTCTGTAATATTTCCTGGAGGCCATTGCTTAGAGAGCTAACTTTCTTTTCTGCCAGGTGCACATTCTGTGATATTTCCTGGTACCTGAGTTCAGCTCCCAGTCAAGATGGCTCATTTCAAAATGGAGTCACCCAGGCTAACTTAAACTCTTCAGCCTGAGCTACTGGAAAACTTATATCCAGAAAACAAATAAATATAAAAACTATCCTGGTGTTGATGGTAGCACTGCAGAGGCTGAGGCCTGTGGTTACCTGTGAATTCAGGACCAGCCTGCTCTACAGAGCTAGCTCCAGGACAGCCAGGGATATACAAAGTAACCCTGTCTTCAAACAAACAAGTAAACAAATGAAAACCAAAGATCACCCAGGCATAGCAGAGCATGCCTAAGAGGATTTCTGTGAGTTCCGGACCAGCCTGATCCACATGGTGAGTTACTATAAGGATGAAAAATTTTAACTTGGTCCTAACCATGGGAACTAACCATGGGAACTGAGACTTGTGAGCTTTAATCATTACCAAACCCAGATCTAATACACTATCAAACCCGGATCTGATACAAAACATTTCTAAGAGACACCCTTCTGTAGCTATGGATACAATCTCTAACCGTCCCTTAGTCACCACACCTGAGCATAGCCAATCACAGACTGCCCCCATTAGGAAAGTCCCTTACCCCTATACCCCCTCCTATTTTGTGGTTTTTGCCTTTATAAACTCTGTGATTCCATTGCTGGGTGCTCTGCATCACCCCCTTGTGTGGGAGCTATGTGTGGAGCCCCAGCATGCAGGCTACTAATTAAACCTCTTGCTGTTTGCATCAAGCTCTGTTTTTGTGGGTTATTGAGGTCTGGCGTCTATCCTGAGCAACGGAGGGTCTCCCCACCTCGGGAGTCGAACATTACAACCCTTTAAAAATAAACAAATTAAGGCAGGTTTGGTGGCAAACACCTTTAATCCCAGCAGTCACCGGGGCAGAGGCAGTTAGATCACTGTGAGTTCAAGGCCAGCCTGGTCTAAAAAGCAAGTCCAAAACAGCCCAGTCTCAAAAAACAAAAACACAAACAAAAGAAAAATGCAAATTAGTTTTAGTGTGTTGCTCACTTTAAACTCCTCCCATTGAGTAGTTTTCTTCAGTTTCCAAATAAATCCATGTTCACCCTCCATCTTCTGCGATAGGAAACTTTTTAAAGACAAGAAGCCCTGGGTGTTCTATTCCTAGCACTGTACAAAGAGGCCCCTTTGTCTCAAACCTCATTAACCAGCCACCAGGGACTGGAGGGAGGAGGATGCATCTGTCATCTTGGCTACATTAGGTTCTAGTGTAAGGATGGAAAATTTTAACTTGGCCTTAACCATGGTAACTAACCATGGGAACTAAGACTTATGAGCTTTACCAAACTCGAATCTGGTACAAAACCAAACCGGATCTGATACAAAACATTTCTAAGAGACGCCCTTCTGTAGCTATGGATACAATCTCTAACTGTCCCCTAGTCACCACACCTGGGCACAGCCAATCACAGACTGCCCCGTTAGAAAAGTCCCTTACCCCTAGACCCCTTCCTGTTTTGTGGTTTTTGACTTTATAAACTCTGTGATTCTGTTGCTGGGCACTCTGCATCACCCCTTTGTGTGGGACCTATGTGCGGAGCCCCGGCATGCCGGCTACTAATTAAACCTCTCGCTGTTTCCATCAAGCTCTGTTTTTGTGGGTTATTGAGGTCTGGCATCTATCCTGAGAAACAAAGGGTCTCCCCACCTCGGGAGTCCAACACTAGGTTGGCCTTGGCTCCAGGAGACTCTGCTTTAAAACAACAAAGCCAACCAACCAACAACAAAGCCAGAAATGGGGCTGGAGAGATGGTTCTGATAGAGGACCTTGGTTTGTTTCCAGCACCCAAATGGTGAACCAAAGTAATCATATTTCCAGTCCCAGGGGATCCATGTTTGTTCTGACTTCCTAAACCACCAGACATGTATCTGTGGCAAAACACTCACACACATGAAGTGATGTAAAACATTAAATATTATCCTTAAAATATTACCAGAAACATTAAATTGAACTAAATACTACTTAAGAGACATACAGGGAAAGTGAAGAGAGAGAGAGAGAGAGAGAGAGAGAGAGAGAGAGAGAGAGAGAGAGAGAGAGAGAGAGAGAGAGAGAGAGAGAATAGTGTGGCTAGCTTAGCCAGAAATACCAGAACTCAGGAGGCTGAGCTAGGGCTTAGAGACACATGCTTATAACTCCAGCTTTCCAGAGACAAAAGCAGGAAGACTGTAAATTTCAGCCAGTTTGAGTCACATGGACAGTGCCAAAGTAGGCAACAGAGCATAACTCTGTCTCAAGAAACAAGACCATGAGTTTAACACATAAATCAAAATATATGAGACAAAATCAGTCTCCAATCTGTTCACCCCAGAAGACAGAAATGAGAATTTATGCCACACATGGTATAAAGTCCCCAGTAGGGAGTGCTGGGCTGGGAGAGATGGACTGGGTGTCCTTATGTAGAGGAGGGACTTACCAGACAGGCACTCCTATGCCAGAAGGTCTCCTATGGCAACAGGTCAGGAGGTGACTCCAGAATTGAAAGTGTCTCCCTGGCTCCCTGGGGCTTTTATCCACCCTTCTATTCCCATCTCTCCTTTATAGCCCCACCCCCAACCACAGGCATTGGTGGAGTCTCCATCTAGAGAATCCTAATTAGCATTTTTGATATGTCCAGGTTGGCTGAATCAGATCACCTTCAGGAAAGAGTGAACAGAGACTAGGGAGAACGTCAAGGACACATTCCTGAAACCTGCACCCACCTACTCAGGAGGCTGAGGCAGGAGAGTGATACATACAGGGCTTGGACACACTGAGCTCATAAGCTGCCTGGGCACTCAGAAAGAGCCTGCCTCAAAAGACAGAAGTGCTGGGCAGAATGGCGCACATCTTTAATCCCAGCACTCTTTGAGAGGCAGAAGCAGGTAGATCTCTGTGAGTTTAAGATGAGCCTGGTCTAGATTTTCAGTTTGAGGTCAGCTGGTGCTAGATGTGAGGGTGGAAAATTTTAACTTGGCCCTAACCATGAGAACTTAAACTTGTGAGCTTTAATCATTCCAAACTAGGATCTGATACAAAACGTTTCTAATAAACGCCTTTCTGTAGTCATGGCCCGAGAAGCTCAAACAATTCCTAACCGTCCCTTATCTGCTGCAGCTGGCTTCAACCAATCATCGATTGCCCTGTTAGGAAAGTCCCTAACCCCTAGACTCCCTCCTCTTTTACGGTTTTTGCCTTTATAAATTCTGTGATTCTGCTGCTCGAGGCTCTCCACCACCCCTTGCATGGGAGGTGTGTGCTGTGCCCCAGCGCGCTGGCTACTGAATAAAGCCTCTTGCTGTTTGCATCAAGTACTCGCCTTCATTGATCTTTGGGGTCTGGCATCTATCCCGAGGGATGGAGGGTCTCCCCACCTCGGGGGTCCAACACTAGACAGAAGACACTTCAAACAACAACATGTTTAATAGCTAGGCCATCCTGAGCGCACTCACCTGGCACCTAAGTAGCAGACTTCAGAAAGAAAAGGGAATGCCAGCACTGGTGGCCCACACCTTTAATTCCTCGCTCGTGTCTTAGTTTGAGATCATTTTGCTCTTGAAAATGGTTTCCAGGACAGTCAAACCTGTATATTGAGAACCTGTCTCAACAAACCAAAACAAAACTAAGGTAAGGGGGAAAAAAAGACAGAGTAGATCCTGACGACTTGCACTTTTAATCCCTGCACAGCAGAGGCAGGTCGAGCTCTGTGAGTTCAAGGCCACCCTGCTTGGTCTGCTTAGTGCGTTCCAGGGCTGCCAGAGCTACATATTAGAAAGTTTCTCTGTCAAACACTGAAGGAAGGCTGTCTTTTTCCTGTTCTGTCTCTGTCTCTGTATGTCTCTCTACCTCTCTCTCTCCTTCCATTTTTGCTTTTTGAGATGGGGTTTTTTCTTGCAGTCCTATCTATCCTGGAATCATTTTCCTCTCTCCCACCCCCCATCCCAACACCATCTCTGACATTTTCTTTCTAAGAAGTCCTGGCTACCCAGGTACACAACTTGTATGTAGACCAGGATGGCCTTGAGCCCATACAGATTCACCTGCCTCTGCCCCAAATGTGGGATTAAAGGTGTGCACACCCAGCCAAGGAGGATATTTTAACAGAGATTAATTCTCTGTGGTGTGGCTGAGACAGTAGAAGTGCATATTTAAATAAATCTGGCTTAAAAAGCGCAGTCCAAACTACATAGCAAGATTCTACCGAAGCAAACAAATAACTACCCAACCCAAAAGCCTAGCATAGTTGATGATGTACTCCCTCAATCCCAGAATTTTCAATGCAAAAGCAGGATGACCTCTGTGAGTTTGAGGACAGCATGGTCTATACAGCAAGGTCCAAGCCAGCCAGGCTTCTCAGTGAGAGCCTATCTCCAGGACAACAACATGTCATGGTGCAAGACAGCTGGGACTTCAGGTGGGACCCATTTTTAATGTAAAGGTGGATATGTAAGTTTTCATTTTCCACTTGGGTAAACATTCTACCACCTGGGCTTCATCCACAGACTCTGGTTTAATATATTTTGAGACCACAAGTTCTTGGGTCTCACTTTCCCTTTTCTGAAGCGTCTCTTTTTGGAGGTGCTTGAACCTTCACTGTTGCATGGGTCTCCACTAATAGACACAATAAAGGCGACTTTTAAGTTCCTTGATGATGCGTGAGCTAACATGACTAAAGGCTGCTGGCATCTTTGCCTCCCAAACCACCCTATTACATAGGTGTTGCTAACATAGACCCCAAACCTTTCCAGAGCCTTAAGCTTGTTCCTCTAATGACACAGCATCTTGTCTATATGATTCTTCCTAACCTTAGGGGCCTTACAAGGAAATGGTACCCTGCCTTACATCAGATGGATACCGATTGCTATCTCCTCACTCTCAAGGGGTTTTCCAATCCCAATACACATGTAATTCAGTGGTCCAAATCCCTGGGAATGGCAGCCAGTTTCTAGCTGTGCCTACAGGAACTTGGTTTGCTTCCACTTCGGGCATCACACTTTGTGTTTCTATTAGACACTTGACTAGGAAACAGAAGCCTGAATTTCATGTACTTGAACATATAGTTCTGAAGACACTTATGAAGGTATAGCAGGCACATCGGCCTTCTATTAGCTACAAGAAAGAGAAGAATAGCCCCTATCTTAACATCCATGTCACTAGTAAGGGGATAGCTAGTTTATCGGCAGTCAGCACAGAGGCCTTAGTTACAGAAAAACAAAATTTCACTTATGTTTTTAAAGATTCATTTATTTATAATGTATACAGTGTTCTGCCTGCATGTATGTCTGCACACCAGAAGAGGGCACCAGATATTGTTATGAAAGCTTCTGAGCCACTATGTGGTTGACTAGGAATGGAACTCATTCCTTTGAAAGAGCATCCAGTGCTCTTAACTGCTGACCACAGTTCACGTATTTAATTGAACAAGTCGACAAAGAGCTGGCCAAAATGCATTCTACCACTACATTCTTACAAAACCAAGTAGAGTCCCTAGTTCAGGTAGTCTTGCAAAATCAACAAGTGACCTATAATCCCAGCACTTATGGAGGCAGAAGCAGGCCTATCTTTTGCAATTTCAAAACCAGTCTGATCTACAGAGCAAGTATAGGACAGAAATTCTCTCTCAAAAAACAAAACAAAACAAAACATCATCATCATCAACAACAACAAACAAAACAAAACAAAAATTCTGGCAAGCATTAGACTTACTACTCTTTAAGGGAGGTGGTTTTGTGCATGGCTTTGGGAGAACAGTGTTGTTTTTGTGCCAATCATTCCAGGGTTGTAAGAAACCCTGTGGATTTCTAGCCTGTGGATGCATATGAGCCTTCAATCAACAGAGTAAACAATTAATGACTTGGTATGAAAGCTTGTTGAAGTGGTCACCTTGGCTCACCCCATCCTTAGATGCCCTACTTGGTCTCATGGCTGCTTATACTAATTGTCACTTGTGGGCCTTGCATTATAAATGCCCTGATATCTTTCCTTAGACAATATATTTCAGCCGTTCAACTCATGGCTCTTTGGACCCAATATGCCCATTTAGCCACAAGGGAAAATCTTGAATCAATGATTTGACTTTTGAAAAGTACTCAAGAGGGTAATGCTAAGACCCACTTTCCCTTCTCTGAAGAGCCTCTTTCTTTGAGCCTGACCAGTCATCACATCTTGATGCTGACATAAAAGAATCTCTGTGCAAGATCCGGTTGACCATAAACTATGTTTACATTGACTGGGAATCTGTAAAGCCTTGTTAGTCTTGGAAATTCCCCACCAGAAGCGCAGCTGGCAGGCACACACACCCTGTTCCACTGTATACCCCCCCCCTAAGTGAGCTAATTGTAGCTTTTACCTTTATAAACTGAACACCAAAGAACACTTATTGTCAGAGTTAGACTCCTAAGCTCTTTCCTTGGCTCTGGTCATGATCAGCTTGGAGCAGGCATTCAGTAAACTGTCTGTATATGACTGAGATCAGTGCCTGAGTGGTTTGTGGTTCTTCCTCTGGACCATAACAGGA
>JAQQSO010007077.1:0-10871 GCA_028658305.1 Pachyuromys duprasi | reverse complement strand
TGTACAAGTTTGCATTCCCACCAGCAATGGAGGAAGGTTCCCCTTTCTCCACAACATCTCCAGCATGTGTTGTCACTTGAGTTTTTGATCTTAGCCATTCTGACAGGTGTAAGGTGAAATCTCAGGGTCGTTTTGATTTGCATCTCCCTGATGGCTAAGGACATTGAGCATTTCTTTAAGTGTTTTTCTGCCATTCTATGATCCTCTACAGAGAGTTCTCTGTTTAGCTCCATACCCCATTTTTTAATTGGATTACTTGATTTGTTGCTTTTTAACTTCTTGAGTTCTTTATATATACTGGATATTAGCCCTCTGTCAGATATAGGGTTGGTGAAGATCCTTTCCCAGTATGTAGGCTGTTGTTTGGTTTTGATGACAGTGTTTTTTGCTTTACAGAAGCTTTTCAGTTTCATGAGGTCCCATTTATTGATTGTTGATGTTAAAGCCTGTGCTGTTGGTGTTCTGTTCAGGAAGTAGTCTCCTGTGCCAATGAGATTTAGGGTCTTTCCCAATTTTTCTTCTAACCAATTTAATGTGTCTGGTGTTTTGTTGAGGTCTTTGATCCACTTGGACTTTAGTTCTATGCAGGGTGATAAATATGGATGGATTTGGCTTCTTTATCAAAAATCAAGTTTCCATAAGTGTGTGGGTTTATTTCTGGGTCTTCTATTCGGTTCCATCGATCCACTATTATGTTTCTATGCCAATATCATGCAGTTTTTATAACTATTGCTCTGTAGTACAGCTTGAGATCCGGGATGGAGATACCTCCCGATGATCTGTTGTTGTAGAGGATTGTGTTGGAGATTCTGGGATTTTTGTTTCTCCATATGAAGTTGAGAATTTTTCTTTCAAGGTCTATGAAGAATTGTGTTGGTATTTTGATGGGCATTGCATTGAATCTGTAGATTGCTTTTGGCAGAATGGCCATTTTCACTATGTTAATCCTACCAATCCACGAGCTTCTTTAGGGCTAAAGATTTTGGTATATTTATCCTATATTATAACGCTAATATCCACTTATAAGTGAATATATACCATATGTGCCTTTCTGCTTCTGGGTTACATCACTCAGGATGATCTTTTCTATTTCCACCCATTTGCCTAAAAATTTCATGGGGTACAGACATAAACAGAGAATTCTCAATGGAAGAATATTTAATGGCAGAGAAACAATTAAAGAAATGCTCAATGTCCTTATTCATTTGAGAAATGCAAATAAAAACAACCCTGAAATTACTTACACCTGATGCTCATCAGAATGGCTAATGTGAAAAACTCAAGGCATGACACATGCTGGAGAGGTTTGTGAAGAAAGGGGAACCCTCCTTCACTGCTAGTGGGAATTTAAACTTGTGCAACCACTTTGTAAATAAGTCTGGCAATTTCTCAGAAAATTAGGAATAGTGCTACCTCAGATCTACATATATACCTCCTAGGGATGTATTTGAAAGATGCTCAACCATACCAGAAGGACATTTGCTCAACCATGTTCACAGCAGCTTTATTCACAGTAGTCAGAATCTGGAAACAACCTAGATATCCTTCAAGTGAAGAGAGGATACAGAAATTATGGTACATTTACCCAATGGAATACTACTCAGCAATCAAAAATTAATTTTATGTTCACAGCTATTCCCATCAAATAAATATTCTTGTGGTCCAAATGTGCACATTTCCCCAGATAGATATTTTTTCTAGACTTTCATATATTCTTACTCTTAATAATGATACACATTTATAATGACTTTTCTTTAAGTTTTGAGCATAAGGATAAATCATTGATTAATTTCATGTGAACAAGTGTATTTTTCCATCACAACTTATTGGCAAGACAATTACTTTCCCATTATTACTTCAGCATCTCTGTCAAGTCTCAGGTTAACATATATGTGAGGGAGTGTATTTCTGGTTTCTTTAAATCTTAGCCACTATTCTCTGTCTCCGTGTGTACTACTATTACATGGTCTTAGTTATTGTTACTCTGAAAAGAAACCTTCTGTTTAGAAGATGTAAACTCTCTTTGTTCTTGTTTTTGGAAACTATTTGTGGGCAGAGTCTAGAAGGATGGCTCAGTGGTTAAAGTGCTCCTGTTTCTGACTTCAGTTCCCAACACCTACATTCAGATGCTCAGTGTCACTGGTACCTTCAACTCCAGGCATTCTGACACCCTCTTCTGGACTCCACAGGCACCTGCACTAACATGTGCACACACCACACACAGGCATACACACAATCGTAATTAAAAATAGATTTTTAATTTTACGAATTTGTTTATTCACTCTATGTCCCATAGGAGCCCTCTCTCTCCTTTTCTCCTTGTTCCACACTTCCTCCCTCTCTCCCTTTTCCCCTTCCCTTGTTCCTCAGGGAAAAAAGGGAGACCTCTCCTACTAACCCACCTCAGCTCATCAAATTGCATCGGGACTGAATGCATCCTCTTCCCATGTGTTATCGAGAGGCAACCCCACTGCTGGGAAGTGGTCGAAAAGGAGGTAGCAGAGTCCATGTCAGAGACTGTCCCTGACTGCGTTACTAGGACACCCCAAATAAATCTTAAAAAAAAAGAAAATCGTTTATCTAGAGTCTTTACATCTACATCTAAACTTAGAGTCAGCGTTTAATTTACCAAGCTGCTCTACATTTTAAACGTTTTAAACTTCATATTTTTCTTCGTAGTTACTTAAAGATGCAATTTGTGCCTTTGAGGCTTATGTTTGAGGATCTTAAGGTGGTCCTAATATAGTTTTTATTCTGGGGCTATCGGAGCCTTACTATAAATATGACTCTTTTATTGGTGCAAACTGAATTGTTTAAGTTTCAGCAAAGTCTCTCAACTCAGGCTGGTATGAACTTTGTATTTTTCTGGCCCTGTGAGAGCTTGAGTGATTGCCTTTAAATCTCAGGCAGTGGTTCATGCTTCACACTGAATAGATTTATGCTGTACTTGTATTGTGTTTAGGCACAGACACATGGGGTCTTCAGGAGAGCTTTTTCTGCATGCATATAACTTCTCTACCAGTTTGAGCAACAAATTGCATGTGCTTAAGCTTTCACAGCTTCTCCCATGGGAACATCAATTCAACGAGAATTCTAAGTTCTGCTTAAATTCCCCCTATGGTCAAGAAACTGCTTTGAAGGTCACAGCCAGGGCAAGAAGCATCTCAGAGATCTTCTGTTCTCTCACGGGTCGTGACTTTTCATGCCTTTGTCCAGTGTCTAAAAGTGCTACCATGAATCTTTAGTGGCTTATCCATATTAATTTTCCATATCAGTTATTCCATTTGAGGGTAGAGCTGAAACTCAGCCTTTTGTTTCACTTGCTTTGCAGTGAAGCACCATAACTAAGGTGTTCATTTTATAGATAGGTAAGTGAGTAGCCAAACATGGCATTTGCTGTACTGTACTTGTATATCATACATTTAATAAACTTATGGCAATAATTACCTTCAACTTTGTCTTCACACATAGTGTACCAATTAATGCCAACATTGACGATATACAGAACACTTAGCATAAAATTTAGAGTTCTACACATTAGATATTTTATTTACTGCTCCATACACTTTCCATAGATTTTAATTTTTGTTTATCTTACCTCATATTACAAATAAGAGACTTGAAAATGTTACCGATATGCACACTAAATCTCTTCTACCCTTTTAGAATGTGTGCCTTCCATTTCAGCTCTGTCATCATGGTGCATAATTCACCATCAGGAGCTTCAAATCTAGTGCACAATTACTTCACTTCAATGCTTTGACCTCTATTCACAAAGTAAGGCCCTGTCAGAACCAGTCTGAATAGTAAGAACGCTCATTTTTAACTTTACTTTAAAAAAATTTAGGTTAAAATGAGTAAATTATTTAAACCGTATATTGAGAAAGCTTTCTCACAAGAGAAAACTGAATTTCTCTTGATTTGGGGACTGGAGATTCTTTGTCACACTTTAGACGTGTGATGAAGGCAAAAACCTTAGTGCTACAAGCAAGAAGTTATGGCGTTACTAATACTATGGCTGAGTGACCGTTTCTCTGGACGGGACATTTACTGAACATTGGCTTCAACACTCATCAAGCACATTCTCTAGTGGAGAAGTGCTCAAAACACAGCAAAGCCTGAAAACTGTGGCCAAGTAGAATTGTACATTGTACTGTGTCTTTATTTAGCATACCAGATCTTTTTGTTACACCACCTTCCCAGAAGAGCTGATTTGTGATTGGCTCAGCAAAGTGTCATTTTATGTAAATGTTTTTGTAGTAAAGGATAGTGATACACATATATAGTAGTAGTCACTGAAAATTTATTTTAGTGGCAAGTTATACTTTAATAAATGTGTCCATTAACTATTATATAACAAATAAACTATCATTTTGATGTCCAGTTATTCATATCTGTAGATATTTTTATTTTTATCTATTTAACTGTCTTTATGTATCTTTACCTGTCATCTACCAATCAACACTGGAGAAGAATTTAAAAGATGATTTAATTTTAAAACAAAGTATAGTTATATACTCAATATTATAGGATGGTGCCTTCTCTCCTCCTCTCCAAAAATGCTTGTAATAATGTCAATGCCTCCAAATTTATAATTAGTTTTTAAGCATAGTGTAGAAAGATATAAAGCTTTATGTCAACACTGCTTATTTAAGAACAGAGAGTATGAGATAGTTAAGTGTCAATACTGAAGTTTTCCTGTACAGTAATTTAAATTGCTTTGGTAGTTACTGAGGCACATGCATAAACGGAAATGACAGTGAAGAAAAAAATGAGATATTAACATTAGTATATAGATAGGGGTAGTTTGAAATTACACACATGGAAAAGTATGGCTACTGTGTATTGTATTAAGGTTTACAGAAACTTTGTTATATAGTTTCAATCACTTTTCAGCCACAGTTTTTTACTTGTGGATACTGTATAGTAAGGATTTTAGTTTGTCAATAGTGATATAAGTGTTTACTATAGGCAGTTAATTTAAAATTTAAATACTGACAAACACAAGAAGGTAAAAGAAAAATTTAAATAAAAGATGCTCATAAATTTTATCTATGGTTAATTTAAGACACATGATTTTTTGGTGTAAGTCATTCATAATAGTGAATATATTAACAGAAGTATAGGACTGTCCTATCCATGTAGATTATATTATGAAAAACGACATTGAATTATCTTCCTTCCATGTAATATTTAGAGAGGATAATATAACAGTATCATAGTGTACAATACCAATTGAAAGCACCTGGACACATAGTCTAGCACTAACATTGCATTGCCACATCTTCAAGTGCTGGCATGTAAGCTGGGTAACCTATGTTGCTTTCCTTTTCTCTTAAGCATGTGTTGACTCCATCCATCCATCCATCCATCCATCCATCCATCCATCCATCCATCCATCTATCTATCTATCTATCTATCTATCTATCTATCTATCTATGTTTGCATACACCATGTTCTTATTATATATGTTGCATATTTATCTTTCTCAGCATTCGATAGCTAATAGTTTTCTTTTAGCCCCATCCTTTCAAACTCAGATTCTTCCAGGTGAAAGTGGGGGCACTGAAGTCCCAGTTTCTTTAAATAGTAGAATTTAATCAGCAAAATATTTTTTTAAATATCTGATAAGTGATGTATTAATAATAGGATCCCAGAAACAAGAAAATTTGCAAAGATTTTTGGCAGTCAAGTTAAGGTGTTACCAGAGAGGCAAATATGCTGGAAATCTTAACATTTCCCACAAATATTGAGAAAAATGACTAGGGCTTGACCCTTTCCTCACCCTCATTATTAATGAGTTTTAGAATGGCTGTCGCGAGAAAGTGATGGAGCAGCCTGAGAATCATTGCATTCTTGTTCCTAAATATTTCTTCCCTTCACCGAGAGAATATACATTTCTACTGACAGCTGTTGTGCTTCTCCATGTGTGGTTTATGTATTTCTTCCCTGATATTGGCACAGCCGTGAGGCTTACCAAGGCTAATAAAACATGTGTGAACTCAACAGTGTGCCAGTTCTAAACCAATATATACAGCATCACATATTCCTACTAAGTCTCTCTAACTGAAATATGAAACTTGAATTACACCAAGAAATGATAAAGCCATTTATAGCAGGAAATTATTAACATTCAATCACATGGCAGATACTTCTATTTAAGATGTTTGTTCTTTTATTTAATCATAATTTATTGAGAAGTTACAAGGGTTCATTGGCAGGTATTGATGACATAGAGCATAAGCCCTTCGTATTATTACGAAAATAAAAACAAACTTCAGGTTTTCTAGAAACCAGGACTCCAGAGTTACCACTCTTACCTGCAGGATCTGAGTGTACAAAGATGTTGCTAAAAGAAAACAATTAGCTATTGAATTGTAATGAAAAAAATATATCCTGTTTAAGAGCAAAGGAAAGTAACATAGTTTGTACTGATTATATAGCAGCACTGCTTGAACATATAACTCTAATTCCTCATCAAATAAGCTTATTTGTTTGTTTGTATTGGGTAGAGGCTATAAACAAAGATCCACAAAAAGCTACAAAAGTGATTGTGGCATGCCTAGCCCAAATTGGTACATGTGCAAGTCAACTCCTATACCTATGGCTCAGGGAACATTGTGGAAGAGAAGCAGAAGGACTAGGATGTCTGCTTTTGGATAGTGTCATCTAGACAAGAGAGCAATGCTGCACCCATTTAGTCTCAACAATATGGTTGCCGAAACAAGACATACTGATGATATCAAGATGGATAGAGGAAATTTCTCAAGCCCTATCTCCCAATAGTTGAAGAGTGCAAGTAATCAGTGACTGCTGAGAGAGGAAAAATCAGTTTTCTCTATGGAGAATTCTTCTGGTAGATTATCCAGTTTCAAGCAGTCAGTCCTAAATACATATTATAATAAATAGACTCAACATGCACAGCAATAATTATTGTAGAAGAAGAGGTCACAAATTTGAGAGAAATGGAGGGCCACAGGAAGTGTTGGATGGAGTTTATGCATAGGTAGAAATGATATAAATACAGGACTCATACATGAAATTCTTTTAGAAATATTAAAAGGTAAATAAAAGACAGTAGAAAAAAAAAAGAATCATAAGAACCAGATACCCAATGACCTGATAGACTGGGTTCAGAAGAAAGGGGAGAAAGACCTCCCCTATCAGTGGACTGGGGAGGGGTATGAATGGGACAGAGGAATGGAAAGTGGGTTTGGGAGGGGAGGAGGGAAGTAACTACAGGCGGGATACAAAGTGAATGAACTGTAATTGATAAAAAAAAAAAAAGAAAAAAAGAACCAGATGCCTAAGAGAAAATGAAGAGATGGAAGGTGAGATTAGACATCTAAAGTAGAGATACAAACAAGAACCACATTATGTAAAGCATATGCTTGATTTTGCTGATTCAGAGGTACACTTAGTACAAATCATTTGAATGTTGAAACTATAAGATTTAATTTAAAGAAAATATCGATATTAAAATATATAAAGAAGAGAGATGGGAAGAAAATGTAGTGTGCAGACCTAAGTAATCAAATCAAAGTACAAAGTATAAAAATGAATTCTAAGTAATAATTCTAAATAACAAGAAACATATTTGGCAAGATGGAAACTATACAGTTCTACAGACCCTAAGCAATATTGCGTACAAAGACAGAGAAATTCAAGCTATAGAAAGGATTATTTTTATCATCAGTTCTGGAAAAAGACAAAACAAAAATAAAAACAACAAAAACATGATATCAAAGGACTCCATCAATCAAACTTCTAATGCTACATATGTTTAATTTGATTTAAACATATTAGATAATGAACTTGAAAGAGAGCAAGAAAAGGAAAGGGCTTAAAGGTAGGAAAGAGATAGAAGAAGGACATAATTATAATCTCAAAGTAAAAGAAAAAGTAAAAGGAAGAAAAAAGTAAAAGTAAAAGAAAAATATATAACTTCAATTTAAAAAATAAAAAATGAAGAAAATATATGAATATTTGTTTTTTGAGACAGGGTCTCCCTACCTAACCCTGGCTGACCTTTTCTTCTGCCTCATTCTTCCAAATGCTGCTATTGTGACAAAAGCCACCTATTACAGTTTATTGACCCAATGTAAATGTTGTAAAGATTTCAAGAATAACTGAAATATCTCTTAAAGATACAAACTTCACCCAATTATATTAAACTATATCATATTTTCTAAATAAAAAATAAAAAGTGATTGTATCAACTAAACAAGAACTCAGAGATGACAGCTGTCATGAGCTCACCTTGATGTAACCATGAAAACAAAGTAATCCAAGCAGCTAAGACTTAAGCTGTTGGGAAACTGAATGCCAGCACTGACTCTTATAGCATCATTTCAGCTATGTGCTCCATGATGCTATCAAATATTTGCTTATGGAGCATCCTAACCCTATCATTTCAAAGGCTGAAACATCACACCTTCAATGCTGGTGATCAGCCAGGAGGACTTTATTTATCCATCCATCCATCTATCCATCCATCCATCCATCCATCCATCCATCCATCCATCCATCCATCCATCCATCCATCCATCCATCCATCTATCTATCTATCTATCTATCTATCTATCTATCTATCTATCTATCTATCTATCTATCTATCTATTTATTTAATGTTGGGACTGTCCCTCCTCTCCTCCTAGTCCTGCCCCAACCCCTTTTCCCCCACCATCCACTCTAATCCTCCCCCACTTCTCTTTAAAAAAGAGGAACCTCCCATGGACATTAACCAGCCTTTGCATATCCAATTTCAGTAAGACTAGGAACATCTACTGGGTCTAGTCTATGCAGCCCAGTATGGGGAAAGTCCCAAAGTCAGGCAATAGCAACAGAGACAACCCTGCTCCTGCTTTAGGAATCCCACATGAAGACCAAGATACAAAACTGTTGTGTGCAGAGGGACTAGGTCAGTTCCATACATGTTCTATGGTTGGAGGTTCAGTCCCTGTGAGTCCCTAAGGGCCAAGGTTAGGTGATTCTGTAAGTTTTCCTTGAGCCCTCTGGTTCCTTCCATCCATACTACTGCTCTTCTGCAGGATTCCCCAGGCTTTGCCTAATATTTGGCTATGGGTCTCTGCATCTGTCTCTCTTAGTTGCTGGGAGAATGTCTCTGATGACAGTTATTCTAGGCTCCTGTCTACAAGTACAGCACAGTATCATTAATAGAGTCAGGGGTAGTCTCCTTCCAATGACATTGTTCCCAGGCTGGACCAGGGTTTGGACACTCCCTCATTCTCTGCTAAGCCATGAGGACATTTATGAAACAAAATTTACAAACAAATATGCTGAGTAAAACTTTAACAAGAGGAAAGCTCCAATAGATATGTTTATGAGTCCTACTGACTTGGGTGTGATAACTTTTAAAATCCAAACAAAGTTAATAATTTCTCAACTATCACAGATTCACAGTGTACCGTAGCCCCCTTTTCTTTTATACTACTTTAGGAAAAAGTTTTTAAATTAAATATATCTTCTATTTCCCTATTTTCTAACATTGGGTTAAGCTTAATGGAATTCCTTAAAAGGTTTTAAAGTGACTTGTTCTAAAGAATGTCATGTAAAAAGGAGCAAGGCATAACATAACAGTGGAAAAATCTAAAGACTTTAGCATTGATGTCTACTGTTGAATGTATGTGACACAATAAGAAATTGATTGTAACCTCTGTGATCTTCAAAGACATAACCCTATTCTTACTATGAAGAAAACTCCAGACAGATACTACTAGATGGAAATTTTATAAAACAGTAGCATGTGATTCTCAGAGTTGTCAAGATCATCAAAAGCAAAGATAATTAAGTCTATCATAATGGAGGAAGGAGCCTAAGATGTGTAATGTGATTAAATGTGGTATAATTAGTTGTGCTCTGGGCAACAACAGGATGTTAGGAAATAACTGAGTGAGCATGAAAAGTTAAAGTTGTCAGGAAAGGAGTCCACCACAGAGGTCCTCTGAAAGGCTCAGCAGTGTATCAAAGCAGATGTGAAGGCTCATAACCAAACTTTGGGCAGAATGCAGGGAATCCTATGAAAGAAGGAGGAGATAGAAAGACCTGGAGAGGACAGGAGCTCCACAAGGAGAGCAACAGAACTAAAATATCTGGGCACAGGGGTCTTTTCTGAGACTGATGCTCCAAACAAGGACCATTCATGTAGATGACCTAGATCCCAGTAATTAACTGTAATTAATACAAAAATTAACATAAAAATTAAAATTAAAAAGAAAAAGTTAAGTTAATAATAATCTCTTGTTAAAACAGTAAACTCTTATTTTTTTAACAGGGTTTTATTTTTATTAATTTATTTTTTTGTTATCAATCCAGGTTAGGTACTTTGCATCCCAAGCGAAGCCCCCTCCCTCATTCCCTCCCACCCTCCCACTCCCTCCCTCATCTCCTCCCCGCCCCCTCCAAGTCCAACACCAGGGAAGGACCTCCTCCCCTTCCATCCAATCCCAGCTCATCCTGTCCCCTCAGGGCTGGCTGCAATGTCCTCCCCTGGGATCTAGCCAGTCTGTCACTCCCCTGCATGTATGGGGGAGGGTCAAAGAGTCAGCCATCAAGTTCAAGACTGAAACAGTCCCTGTTTCCCTCACTAGGGTCTTCAGTCCAACGCTGAGCTATCATGGGCCCCATCTGGGCAGGGGTTCCAGGACATATCCATACGTGGTCCTAGGTTGTAGAAACGGTCTCATACAAGACCCCTGTGCCCTGCTCAAATTGATCTTTGTGGAGCTCTTGTTCTCCCCAAGTCTCACCAACCTCCTCCATTTCTATCATCACTTCTCGCCCTCTGCCAAAGGCTTGACCATGAGTCTTAATATCTGCTCTGATACATTGCTACATTGACCCCCCCCCCC
>JAQQSO010007076.1:0-10872 GCA_028658305.1 Pachyuromys duprasi | reverse complement strand
TCTATGAGAGAAAGTCCAGCTCTCTCCTTTTCTGGCACCATCCATGACCTCTCCCATCAATATGATACGCAGTTCCTCTGAACCATGTATGACAAGCTGTTGCTCTTTCTGAAAGGTCTTCTTTGCCTCTGTACCCTGGCCTGTGTGTTCCTTTTTCTAGACATTCTGTGTTTGCATGCAGACAATCAACCAACAGATTCTTTGACACTGAGGTCACTATCACCCAGAGGTGGACTGAAAGCCCCTGCTTGGTATTTCCACATCACTGTGTGGTGCCTTTACTATGGCTTGAGTAGCATGTAAGACCTTCAAGAGCAAGGAACTCGTGTTATATCCCGAGTGCATACTCTGGGGCAGAGAAGATGTCAGAAAGTGTTTGGGGAAAGGGTAAGAGTAAGAAACGGGAAAGCTAGGAAAGGTTAGTCAGATCTCCGGCCTATGACAAAGTGCCTACAATAAGTCAATGCACAGGAAGAAAGGTTATCTTGGCTCATGGTTTTAAGGTTTCGAACCATGGTCACTGGGCTCCAATGTTTGGGCCTGAGACAAAGTTGACCATGCAGTTGAACACAGCTGCTCCTGTCAGAGTGGCAAGAAATAGAAAACATTGAGCAGGAAGGCCCAGAGATAAATTATATCCTTCAAATCCTAATAACCTACTTCTAGCCAGATTCCCATCTCTACATTTTGCACTGCCTCCCAACAGTGTTATCAGCCAGCTTTGCCACATGACCCTTTGGGAGACATTTAACAATCAGCGACATTGGGAAAACAGGGAGAGTAAATCTAAGTTGCAATGACTCAACTCTGAAGCCTCTGGCCTGAGGAGCCTTCTTGTCCCTCCTGGCATCAGGTATATGGAAACATATACTTATTCAGGCTCACCTGGCTCCACACCCCAGCCTGGTTTCCAGCTGCACCAACATAGTCTGGATCCTATTATTTCACTTGTGCACATACAGCCTTCTGCCTTAAAAAAATAATAATACATCCACAGATCAGATGTTGGCACTGCTGATAGAATATTTAAGTTTCTGACATCCCACCCTTCTAGAGCACAACCACTAGGTCAGAATGAACCCACACAATCCTGACAACCAGGGACAATGGTTTCAGACTCCTGTCTCTGATAGCTCATGGGCTGTTAACATCTCCTCTAAGTCTATAGGCTGAGATGTTCCCACAAGTGACAGAGACTTCTTGTTGGTTAGTCCTCAGTGATACCTCCTAAGAATTGGTGCTTTTATTAAGGTTTTGCTTGTACCTTCCCAATCTATTCCCTGGAATAGAATGACTACAGAATCAGCAATCTCTTTAGCTCTGTTTTCCAGTGACAGGCAATGAAGAAGGGAGAGAAGGTGGAAGGAAGAAAAGGGAAGAAGGAAAGGAGAGAAACCTTGGAATCCTTACCATTAAGGAAGTTATTAAAAGATGCCTGAAATGAAAGACCATCAGCTTAGTTATTACTAGAAGTTTGCTTGCATTCTACCTCTAGAAATTGCCCTAAGCATCTGTTTCCTTGACTACAACATGAACCCAATGCCTACCTCACAGGAATGCTATATCTATTAGGTGCACATAAGCAGAACTTCTAGCAAACGTTTCACACATAGTGGGCATTTAACCAGCTACACTTTAAACAGTAATCATTATTTAAATAATTCAAAACATTTGAAATTATGAAACAATCATCCTTCACTGGACAAATTATAGTTAACAAAATCAGTTAATGTGCAGAGGCTATGACGATTCAAGGACTTCAATAGTCTTCTCATGATCACTGGTCTCAAAAAATGTTCCAGTCCTCTCAGACTTTCTGCCTCAATTCTAATCATCATCAGTTCCTTATAGTCCCACAGAGCAGAAGACTCCCTTCCCCACACAGCCCTTTTTTTCTGGCATAGAAATTCAAGAGTGCCACTGTATAGATATATAGATGATATAGATATAGTGATAGATAGATATAGAAATAGATATATGCGCATTAATTGTACTGTGACAAACACTTGCTTTTGTTTTGCATCCGTGTTCAGGTCTGTAGTAAGTCACAACTGACACATAAATTTGTTTTGGTTTGGTTTTGTGTTTGTTGAGACAGGATCCCTTCTACATAGCTCTGGATGACTTGGATCTCACTATGGAGAGCAGGTTGGCCTGGAATTCACAGAGATTTTATTGGCTTTGCTTCCCGAGTGCAAAAACAAGCAAACAAACAAACAAGCAAACAAAATCCCTGAAGGGTCAGTAGGACAGACTGGAGAGCTTTAGGAAGACTAAAAAAGGCTGAGATTTTCCAATTCTTTCACCCAAGTGTACAAAAGAAAACCTTGTGAGTCACCAAGAAATGTGTAGGGATTCCTCCTCATTAACAGCCAATCAATTAACAAATTCTGCAGGGTGAAAATAGAGCAAACATAGGTTAAACAACAGGCTCAAGAAAAGAGACAACATGAAAGAATGTGACCTGCCTTGCAAATTTGAAGGATGTTTCTGTCACAACTGTCAAAACTGAGATAATATTCCTATTTTTGATCTCTGAAAATCCATTTCTGTGAAATAACTGGGACGCCAGTCATAATAGATGTGTGGCACACTGATCTAGGTTTTGTCCCCCTGTATACTGGGTTGATAATCCATCCCAACAAACTAAACATTTGTGTTTGCTGCTTGGAAGGGCTGAGCCTTTGACTCTGCCCAGCTTACCCAGAATGGCAGCCATTTCCTCCTATCTCCAACTAGTTCCATCCATTCCACTCAGTGGCCATTCAACCCCTGAAAGTTTCCCTAACTTTCAAAACATCTTCTTCCAATGCCTGCTTTTAGCTCTTTGGTGGGTCTGATGGTGTCTCTTAAGCTTTTACCTCACATTTTACCACACATTTGAGTCCTTGACTCAAATCTTTAAAGCAGAAGATAATCAGAGTTGGTGGGGTTTTGTTTGGTTGTTTGGATGGTTGGTTGGTTTTGTAGAGTTTTTGTTTTCGCCTAAAATTTAAGACAGACTCTGTTCGCTTACAAATAGGTAATTTTTAACCCTAGGCATTAACCTGCACATTACAATTTGTTATAACTACTTAATATTCATACTATTCCTCTGCCTGCCTGATCTTATCTAGTCATCCCTAAATGCATCGCTAAAAGGCCACCTTTCCTAAAAAAGTATCCCAGATGACCAGTGTTGGGCTAGGAACCTACCTCTTGACTGGCCTGGTTTTGTGCATCACCTCTTACCATGATTTTTCCAAATTTCCATGCTCTACCTTGCTAAATGTTTAAGCATCTTATGAACACACAGACACCTTTCCCCCCCTTTTTTAGCACTCTCTGGAACATGGCTGAAAATCGATGTTTACTGAGTTTCACAGATGAATGTCATTTGATTTTAAAAAGCTATTTTTGTACACTTTAGGCACCTTTTCTTGGGTTTTGTTTCTACTGTGAACTGTGCAGGGTAAGGTGAGCCTCACAGATACTGTATTGCGCAAGCACACAAGTGAAGTGCCTTGTGAATGATAAGTACCACAGAGCAGTTGTCATCCTTGTTGGCAGTATTATCTATAACAGGCCTTAGCGAATTGACTAGAAAAATTAACTGATCTGTTGGTGATTTATTAATTAGTGACTATTACTTTTACTTCTGTCCCATTTTCTATGAGCCTCTGTCTTTCCTTTCAAGTGTCCAAGTGAGAGCAAAAAAGGTTGAGCAACCAGAAGATTCCAATTAGCCAAGGGCAAGGTTGTCTGCACATGCAGAGTTTGGGGGTTTGGCCAGCTTTTTGCCATCTCCAGCAGCTTTTTGCCGAGTTCCTCCTGGTTTCTGGAATGCTGCTGTTTAAAGCATGGAAACAGTACAGCCCTGCAAAAACAGAGCACAAGGTAAAACCCAGCCTATTACGAGCTTATTCTGGAGACCCAGCCTGCCTCTGCCTTGAAGTGCTCACTTAGAATACTCATTTTCTATACCTCAGGAAGCAGGACTCCTAAACTAATCTGGTGAATGCATACTGAAGTTGGCTTATAGTGTCTTAGGTGAACTCAATCAAAAGCAGGCCCCATTGCAGTAAAGGTAGAAAGTAAATGGATACCCAGTATATATAGTAGACTAGAAGATGGGTATTTTTTTTTCCAACGGAAATACAGATAGTTGTAAACACAAGGGCAAAAGTCAAGGTTACTTATCTCAGGAAAAATCAAAGAAGACAACATCAAGCATGTGGCGAAAACAAAAAAGTAAATGAAATGATTCCTACTGATATTCTGCTATACTCATAGATCAATTGGTGCCTGATCTAATTGTCATCAGGACGGCTTCATCCAGAAACTGATGGGAGCAGATGCAAAGATTCACAGCCAAATATTAAGAGGAGCTCAGGGAACCCCACAGAAGAGGGAGAGAAAGGACTGTAGGATCCAGAAAGGTCAAAAACGCCAGGAGAACACAGCTCCCTGAGTCAACTAAGCAGGGTTCATACGGACTCACAGAGACTGAAGCAACAATCAGGCCTTCTGCATGTGTTATGGTTGTATGGCTTGCTGTTCTTATGGAGCTCCTAACAGTGGGAGCGGAGGGGTTTCTGACTCTGTTACCTGTTCTTGGGATCCTCTCCCTACTACTTGGATGCATCGTCCAGCCTTGATATAAGGGGTTGTGCCTAGTCTTATTGTAGCTTGCTATGCCATGTTTGGTGGATACCTTTGGGAGGCCTGCTCTTTTTTGAAGGAAAATGGAGGAGAAGTGGATTTGTGGAAGAGAGGAGATGAGAGGTGGAAGTATGAGGCATGGAGAAAGAGGAAACTTCGGTCAGGATGTAATGTATGAGAGAAGAATAAATTAAAGAAATAAGAAGGGGAGAAAAAGGGGGAGGAGAGAGGAAAAGATCAAAGAAGAGCAAATCCAACTTAGCATGTCGAAGCATTTTTGCTCCACACATAAAAAGCCACTAAGATTCTAAAAATCTGATAGCTTCCAGGGTTGGTAAAGTGCAACCATAATGATGAAATTCTGATGTCTTGCACCCATGAGATGGCTCAAGCCTGATAAACTGAGTTAAATCCTGGAACTCGCACAAAGGTAGAAGGACAGAACTCTGACTCCTCGAAGGTGTCCCCTGACCTCCGCATGCACCAAGGTGCACTCAAACCCACAGCACCATAAATGCACACACACACTCAACAAATAGAGCAAAATAACATTCTGACCACATAAACAAACACTGCCTACTGCAGGAACTTCCGGGATAGTACGTGGTAAGGGCCCTTATGGTTCTTCCCCAGTTTCTCATTGCTAAAAAGTACATGGATGATACAACTCAGTGAATTTCAGGCAAAACTGGGAAAATGGTAAATATTTCAAATATTCCCAAATGGTAAATGACCATCCACATAGCCACATAGATATATCATGGCTTCCATCAAACATAGTAAATTTTAAGTAACATTAAATATTTCTGGTTGAATATTAAAAGTAAAAACTTGAGACATAGATTACTACTTTTAGGGTGGTGAAAAAGAGAGAGAAGAAAGACACAGAAAGAGACAGAGAGACGCTACAGTTTCATAGATATATACTAACTGTTAGGGGAAGGGAAACGTTCTTTTCATACAGTAAGTTATTTTAAAACCTTATTTTTTGGGGTTTTTCAGTGTTTAACCAAGTTTATCTGATCTATCATTCAGTGTGACTGTGCCTTCTCTTCTATCAAAAGGGCAACTCTGAGCCCTGCAGGGAGAGTCACAGTCTTGGGCTGTCACAGCCTTAGGAGTCATAGTTCTGTGCATATGCTCACAGAGAGTCTGGATGGAAGTCTCAGGTCTGTCTTCCTGTTGGTTGGAAATCTCAGAAGCAAATCCTGAAACTTGCAACATGTCAAGGCACAGTGTAAATATTATTTTAGACCTGGTAGGAAAAAAGAAAACAACAACAGCAGCAACAAAATCTTATTTGGGGCATTGTCAGTTCTAAAGGTAACATGCATTTTTATATACTGTTCACCCCAAAGAGCAAAGCGTTCTTTAAGCCTCCAAGTGTAGTGTCATTACAAGTCGTTTCGACCACCTTGAATCAGAAGACCATATTTACAGCTGATAATTCTGGCTTAGATGGGGCTTCTAGCCACTCTTTGATTTAAGGACAATAGATAGTAGCTATTGATTAAACAAATGTCAGTCTTGGGGCCTCTAGAAACTGAGCAGAGATACTTGGGCATTTCCATGCAGGCTAACCTCTCGAGGTGTTTGCCCTTGCTTAAGACAAGGGCTCTTTAAAATTCAGCTGCATCTAAGGGAACGGGGAAGTTTCCAAGCCCAGAACTTCCCCCCCTGGACTCTTATTCGCCAGCTTGTCAATCAGATGTTCAACCTTCCTTTAAAGTTTAAGCCTTATTAACCTACACACTGGATTTGAGTGGCGTTAGGCCACCGCGCACAAAAAGACGCCCTCTCAGGTTCCAAATCCTGTCGTCCTGGTTCAGCTCCCCACAAACTCCCCGCACAGGGTGAAAGACTCCCTCACAGCTCTGATCCCTCCAACACAAGCAGTGACAGGACAGCGTTAAAGAAAGAGAAAAGAATAAAAGTTGTTGGAGGCTTTGCTGATTGAGACGTCTCGGAGGAAAAACAGC
The DNA here is from genome assembly GCA_028658305.1 of Pachyuromys duprasi. Classification (NCBI taxonomy): domain Eukaryota; kingdom Metazoa; phylum Chordata; class Mammalia; order Rodentia; family Muridae; genus Pachyuromys; species Pachyuromys duprasi. The sequence continues at coordinate 4,252 of JAQQSO010007076.1, read as the reverse complement.
TTTGCAGCTAACCAAACTCTGCCAAAGCAGGCGTGAGTGGCCAGCCTCTGTCCCCCAGCTTCTCGGTGAGCATGCCGTGCACGCCATATGCAAGATCCGAACCAAACATATAGTTGGCAAAAGCGCCGGTTTCCGGGGCATGCATGCCAGGGTTGCCCAGATACTGGTTAGCTCCAGAGTTTGAAGTGTTCTAGTTAAGAAGATTTTTTTAACTAGAAAAGTCAGTAAAATTACTAAGGGAGGCATCTTAGAGGTCCAAAATATGATATGTAAGGCTGGGGCTTGAGAAAGGAGCCAACCTGGAGCAGATCTGCCCCCAACCCTGCTCCCAGGACCTGTGTCCCTTAGTTTCTTTCTCTTTGTTCGTTCTGAGTGGAGCTTCGCCTCGGATCTGAACAACTACACCATCCTTTCCCACCAAGCTCGGCACTTCTGTCGCTTTCTACGAATGTTCGTTTCAAAAGCACAGGGCAAGCATACATCCTTAATGGGTAGAAAGAAATGACTGGAAGAGTCTGATGCACACAGTGTCAGCGACACAGAAATGTACAAATAAGGCTTTATTTGTCACTTTCCAGAGCATTTCCTACTTTCAGAAGCCAGGTGCAATAGGTGAAGAAGGGGATTTGTGTTTTCCCTGTCTTGACATTTATATTCCAAATATCATGGGCTAGCCTATGATAGGCTAGGTAAAGGTGCTTGCTGCTGAGCCTGACAACCTGAATTCAATGCCTGAGACCCACATGGTAGAAGGAGAGAAGCTGACTCTCAGAGCAGTCATAAAATGTGCATGCACGTGTGCACATGTGTGCATGCACACACACACTGTAGAAATTTTGTTGTTGTTGTTCGTTTTTTGGTTTTTTTTTTTAGGTACCAAAATCATCTTACTTTCCCTAGATTGCTAGGTAGCCTGAGAATAGAAACCAACAGGGGAAGGTACTCAAAGTCTATTCATGCTTTAGACTCATCAAGTCTTGAACACTGTCCCCCAAAGTCAGTGGGGTTGGATGTTCTTCCACTAAGTTGGAAAGACTCATCCAGGGACCTCGATTACCTCCAAATCCCACTTGCACTGCAGACTTGGTACAAGAGGGTAAGAAGAAGCTGAGAACCCACATATTATTCTCTCTACTCTCTTCCTGTTTCCTCCCTTGGAGTCCATTGGTAATGATCAATTACTGGTGCAGTTACTGAAACAAACAAACAAACAAAAAAACTGGTGGAGAGAGCAAGAGCATCTAAGTCACTGTTCTCACCCTGTGGGTTGCAATCCCTTTGGGGTCAAATGACCTTTTCACAGGTGGCCCAAGATCATCAGAAAACACAAATATTTACATTACGATTCATAACAGTAGCAAAATAAAACAACAACAACAAAAAAACCAGTAGTAACTTCAAAACAGTTATGAAGTAGCAACGAAAATAATTTCATGGTTGGGGTTTCACCACAACAGGAAGAACTAACTGTATTAAAGGGTCGCAGCATTAGGAAAGCTGAGAACCACTGATTTAAATCAAAAGAATACTGCTTCATCTACTAACCAGGGCCTGTGAGCTTATGCCCTCGTCCAGCGCCTCCCAGCAAAGACCAGCGGCATCTTCCCTGAGCAACTTGGCATACTATGCATTCATCATGAAGCCCCAGGGCTTAGGTACAGCCACGACCTGACAGCACATGTTGCTAACTGGGCAGTAAAGTTGCTGCCTTGGGGCCCTGAGTTCCTTGATCACAGTGTGCTACGTGATACAGAACATTGAAGATGTTTTATTATATTGCTGCCAAATCTTTAGTTTCCAAGCTCTCCAGCTTAGCCCTAAGTGATCCCCTACACACACACAAACACACACCATCCCTACTAAGGGAACTTAGGGAGTTACTGGCCCTGGAGAAAAATTTGCACAATTACTAGTAATGAACTCTGGAATTACTGGAATTACCCTGGAATCACCTCCCCAAGAAGTCATAAATTTTGCTAAAATACTGAATGTTCATACTTTTATTACAACAGCAACAACAAAACACCTGACTTTATTCTCTACACCTTTTCAGAAATATGGTTACATTGTAAGGAACAACAACAACTAAAAATTCAGTTCACATTTGCTTTTTGTTTGGTGGTGGGTTTTTGTTTCTTTGTTTGTTTCCTTGTTTGTTGCTTTGTTGAAGAGGAGTCTCGGTGTGCAACCATTCCCAGGAACTCACTACAGAAAACAGGCTGCTCTCAAACCACTGAGGTCTGCCTGCCTCTGCCACTTAGTCTTGAAATAAAAGCTGTGTACTAGCATGGCCAGCTTCGTAGCGTGTGTTTTAGGCAACATGGGATCAGATAAGTGATTGATTGTTTAGATTCTTCTCATCGGCTTTTAAGCAACATGGTGAATATAAATCATAACAAAATTAACACTAGTAACATTCGTAGAGGGTTCACTGAAAGCACAGAGCCTCTCCTGGATATGTTTTGTTTGTCTGTTGTTCCTTTTAGAAAAGAGTTATAAGAGGAGAGAAAATGTTACTCTCTTCCAGCTTATAAGGTCAGTCTTGATTCTTGGGATCAGATTATTTGTAACCAGGTCTGGGAGAAAAAAATTAAAGAGGTCCCCCAAAAGGTCCTTCTGCCATTGCCAGGGCACACTTTTCTAAAGCACAACACCTTCTTCATGAACGTACATCCAAAAGGCAGGGAGAAGGTGACACTGTGGCTCTTGCAAAGTCAAGACTCAGGATGGATGGTGGCGTGAAAGAGCCAAGGGTGGTTCGATATGGGTGACAGTGCCACAGCCAGCTGTTCTTTGCCTCTATGGGCTCCACATCGTTCAAGTCATTTACAAACAAGTGAAACTGCTCCCTCACAATGGGGGCCCTTGGATATTATTGTACAACTGTGTAAAGTGTATTGGGTTCTGAGCACTCAAAATTCACAGAATGAGAACCCCTGCTCAGATGTGGCCCATGGTAGCTCGGTGTCCAACTGAAGACCCTAGTAAGGGGAATAGGGACCGTTTCAGTCATGAACTCGATGGCTGGCTCTTTGACCCTCCCCCATACACGCCAGGGAGTAACAGCCTGGCTAGATCCCAGGGGAGGACATTGCAGCCAGCCCTGAGGAGACAAGATGAACTGGGGTAGGATGGAAGGGGAGGAGATCCTGCCCTGTTGGTGGACTTGGAGTGGGCGGGGAGGAGATGAGGAAGGGATGGGGAGAGTGGGAGGGAATGAGGGAGGGGGCTATGCCTGGGATGCAAAGTACCTAACCTGTGATTGATATAAAAATAAATAAATTACATTAAAAAAGAGATTCACAGAATGTAGGTGTGGCATGCAGAGAATAAGAGAAACAAGATGTTTCTGTTATTTTAGTATTTTAGTATTTAGTAATTTAGTATTTTAGTCTGTCTCTTGGAACCCATTACGGCAGAGTGGCCTTGCCTTGCACAGTTACACAGACCAACTGCTTAACAGATTTGATCTGAGTAAGTCATGACACTATGAGTGGCACAGAAAGAGGCAGAGGTTTGATGTCCAAGGTCATGAGCTATCTGACTTGAGATTCCTGGCCTCTATTTTTCTTTCCTAAAAAATTGATTTCTCCAAGACCAAATGGCCCTAAACTCAGGACACAGAGAAAGCTAGTCTAACCTTAAAACCAAAGCACAGAAAAAGAAATGGGAGACATGAGTGACTATGTAATCTTTAAAAGTTCCGAAAATGGAAGGAAGGAAGGAAGGAAGGAAGGAAGGAAGGAAGGAAGGAAGGAAGGAAGGAAGGAAGGAAAATGTTGTAACTTTATTCCTATATAATGGATTTATCTTTTAATATATGAAGAACATTATAAAGGTGAAGGGAAATAGCTAGGTAGGTAAAGTGCTTGTCCCAGAAGCACAGGGACATGAACTCAACCTCCCAGAGCTCATTGTAAAAGAACTAGGCATGGGGATAAGAGAGATAATCAGGTAAGAAAGGGCACTAGCCAAGGAAGCTCACCAACCTGAGTGAACTCCAGCACATGCGTATGGATGCCAGGCATGCCAACCAAGGACCATTCATGGAGATAACCTAGAACCCCTGCACAGATGTAGCCCATGGCAGCTCAGTGTCCAAGTGGGTTCCCTAGTAAGGGGAAGGGGGTCTGTCTCTGACATGAACTCAGTGGCCTGTTCTTTGATCACCTCCCCCTGAGCGGGGAAGCAACCTTACCAGGCCACAGAGGAAGACAATACAAACAGTCCTGATCAGACCTTATAGGCTAGG
>JAQQSO010007075.1:0-10872 GCA_028658305.1 Pachyuromys duprasi | reverse complement strand
CAATTATTCTTAGGTTTCGTCTTTTGATGGCATCCTTAATTTCTTGGATGTTTTGTGCTTGGGTCTTTTCCGATTTTCTTTTTTCCTTGAGTGAGGAATCCATTTCAGCCAGCGTATCCTCAGCTCCCGAGATTCTCTCTTCCATCACTTGTATTCTGTTGTTGATGCTTACCTTTGTGGTTCCTGATATTTTCTCTAAGTTCTCCAGTTCCAGGTTCTTCTCCCTTTGTGTCTTCTTTATAATTTCTAATTCCATTTTCATGCTTTGTACCGTTTCCTTCAACTGATTGACTGTGTCTCCTATAGTGATTGTTTCTTCTCTGTTCATCTTTAATTGTTCCTCTATGTGGGCAGTTAAATTCTTCTCCATTTCTTTGAGGGCCTTGTTCATATCCTCTTTTTGTCTCCCTTTTTGTTCCTCCAACATCTGCATAATCATAACTTTAACATAATTTTCCTGTGTCTCCGCTGAATTAAAATCTCCACTGCTTATGGGTGTTTCTGGTGGGACCATGGTGTCCTGATTTTTGTTGGGTGAGTTCTTTAGTTGATTTCTGGGCATTTGTTTATATATAATCAAGGAGCTGTTTGTGCTTTAAGGGTGAACTTCAGACTGGAACTGTCAATCTCTTTTGTCAGGAGTATTCTTCTAGAAGAACAGGGAGTTCTGGTGGTTTGTAAGTGTGTGTTGTTGTCTCAGTTGAACTCTGTTGTGGGCTCTGTGTGCCAGGCTTCGAGGTCTGTGCAAAAGTTGTGAGCACTGCAGGCTGGTCACCCTTCTGGTCTGGAGGCTTTGCTCCTCACTCTGTGCTAGATGCTGAGTTTCCCCTTTTGAGATGTCAGCTGGGGTCTCTGTGCTCTGCCCTGTGCTTGCTGCTAAGGGCTCTCCCCTGGAATGGAGACTTGGTGGCTCCTTCTGTGCCAGGGGCTGTGCACCACGGTCTGAGATGATATTTGGGGCACACACAGTGGGTCTGGATTGGTTGCAGGTGTTGGCAAGCACTGTGCATCCACTGTATGCAGGCCTGTCTGAAATGGTGGCCAAGGCCTTCTCAGACAGGCCCGTGGACACACACACAGACTGAGGTGGTTGCTGACGGATCTGTGCGTGCGGGTTAAAACTCTCCTACTGAAGATGCTAGTGAGGAAAACAGGGACTGTTTCAGTCATGAACTTGATGGCTGACTCTTTGACCCTCCCCCATACATGGTAGGGAGTGACAGACTGGCTAGATCCCAGGGAAGGACATTGCAGCCAGCCCTGAGGAGACAGGATGAACTGGGATTGGATGGAAGGGGAGGAGGTCCTCCCTCATTGGTGGACTTGGAGGGGGCAGGGAGGAGATGAGGGAGGGAGGGGGAGGGTGGCAGGGCATGAGTGAGGGGGCTAAGCTTGGGATGCAAAGTACCTAACCTGTGATTGATACAAAATAAATTAATTAATTAAAAAAATGTCTCCTAGGCCCTCTTAGTCTGAGGTGTTTCCGGTGGACAAGATTGATGTGCACCTGCTGAATGCCCACTGGTTGAAGCAGAACCCAGGTCCTTTCCAGACTGGCCTGTGGACACACACACACACACACACACACACACACACACACACACGGTCTGAGGTGGTTGCTGGCGGGCTTGAGCAGTGTGTGCCCTGCAGTGTGCAGGCCAGTCAAAATGGTCTCCTAGGCCCTCTCAGTTTGGTTCCTGTACCCACAGGCACATATAAGGACTGAGGTGGTTACTGGTAGACGCGATTGGTGTGCGTCTGCTATAATTCCCCCCCCCCCCCCGTCTTTCTCTGAGTGGCCCGTGGACTCACACATGGACTGAGGTGGTTATTGGCAGACCGGCAGTGTGCAGGTCAGTCAAAACGGTATCTGGTTCCTCCTCTGTCTGATCCAGAGGCTGTGTAACCCAGTCTGGTATTGCAGCTTTGGGCGCCCAGCGCGGCTGCTCGTTCAGATCAGAGCTGTGTGCGGCTGGTCATCTGGAGATTTTTCCTGGGAATAACTGGGTGTCCCTAGGATTTTCCCACTTGATTTCCTCGCTGTAGGAGTTCCGCTCACCTGGCAATCAGAAATGCTGTTGTTTTAGGTCCCAGAGTTCAGTCTCCTGGTCACTGCGTTGTTTCTGCTGTTCTACTCCTCAGACATGGTGTCCTCTCCTGGCAGCCATCTTGGATTTCTCCTTGATTAGTTTCTTTAAGTGTACAGATTTTAGTAGGTTTATCTTATTTTATATATCTATATGAGTGAGTATATACCTTGTGTATCTTTCTGCTTCTGTGATAGCTCACTCAGGATGATCCTTTCCAGTTCCCACCATTTACCTGCACATTTCATTATATCCTTGTTTTTTATTGCTGAGTAATATTCCATTGTGTAGATGGATACTTTCTGTATCCATTCCTCAGTTGAGGGGCATCTGAGTTGTTTCCAGCTTCTAGCTATTACAAATAAAGCTGCTACAAATATGGTTGAGCAAATGTCTTTATTGTGTAAATGGCCATCTTACCAAAATCAATCTACAGATTAAATGCAATTCCCATCAAATTACCAACACAATTCTTTACAGACCTTGAAAGAAAAATTCTCAACTTTGTATGGAATAACAAGAAACCCAGAATTGCTAAAACAATACTCTACAATAAAAGATCTTCTGCAGGTACCTCCATCCCTGATCTCACGCTGTACTATAGGGAAACTAATAAAAACTGCATGGCACTGTCATAGAAATAGAATGGTGTATCAATGGAACCAAATAGAAGGTCCAGAAATAAAACCACAATTATGGACAACTGATTTTTGACAAAGATGCCAAAACCATACAATGGAAAAAAGATAGCATCCTCAACATATGGTGCTGTTCTAACTGGATGTCTATACGTAGAAAATGCAAATAGATCCATATTATAACCCTGCAGAAAACTAAAGTCCAATTGAATGAAAGACCTCAACATAAAACCAGACATATTAAATCGGTTAGAAGAAAAAGTGCGGAAGAACCTTGAACTCATTGGTATAGGTGACAACTTTCTGAACAGAACACCAACAGCACAGGCTCTAAAAGCAACAATCAATAAATGGGACCTCATGAAACTGGAAATATTCTGTAAAGCGAAGGACACTGTCATCAAAACAAAACGATTGCCTACAGATTGGGAAAGAATCTTCACCAAGGCTCTGACATAGGGCTAATATGCAGTATGTATAAAGAACTACAGAAGTTGAAAAGCAATAAATCAAGAAATCCAATTAAAAAACGGGAAATATTGCTAAAGAGATATTCCTCTATGGAGAGGAATATCGAATGGCAGAGAAACACTTAAAGAAATGCTCAACTTCACTAGCCATCAGGGAATGCAAATCAAAATGACCCTGAGATTTCACCTTACACCCATGAGAATGGCCAAAATCAAAAACTCAAGTGATAACACATGTTGGAGAGGTTATGGAGAAAGGGGAACTCTCCTCCACTGCTCGTGGAAATGTAAACTTTTACAAGTACTCTGGAAATCAATCTGGCACTTCCTCAGACAACTAGGAATAGTGCTTCCTCAAGACACAGCTATACCACTCCTAGGCATGTATCCAAAAGATTCTCTGAGGTTTTCAAGAGTTAAGGAGTCTTTCAAATTCTCTGAACATTGGTGTCTCTCCTGTTCTGGAGAAGACAATATTCAGCGTGACAATACAAGGCAAGCAAAAACAAACAAACAAACAAAAATACAGGATCCCCAGGAATGCGGAGCTTAGGACAAAGGCAACCTCTGTAGGAATTGATGGAGGCAATGCCTGGGCCTGTGAAAATGCTTTGGATGGCAGGATGACAGGAGGTTTAAAAAGGAGCTGCAAAACAGACTTTGCTCACAATCTTAGAAGTGAAAATTTTTATCTAATATTTGTTCAATGTAGATATACTGTTTATTCTTAAAATGATTATCTTACATTAAAATATAAATAGAATAAGAAATTTAAAATCAACCTAAAGCATATAATTTAAATATTCTAATAAACCATTATAAATGTTACACAGACTGAAGACAAATACAGATATGAATGATAATTATATGCAGTCTATTTAATATAGATTTTTATCTTTATCTATTTTCCTTTATTTTTTAAAATTTATTTACTTTTTATTCAAGCTGTATCAACCTTCATTGTCCCCTCCAAATCTTGCCCTCGTTCTCTTCCCATGACTCTTCCCCAGTCCACTGATAGGGAAGGTTTCCTCACCTTCCATCTAACCCTAGCCTATCAGGTCTTATCAGGACAGGCTGTATTGTCTTCCTCTGTGGCCTGGTAAGGTTGCCCCCAGACCTCAGGGGGAGGTGATCAAAGAAGCAGCCACTGAGTTCATGTCAGAGATAGTCCCCTTTCCCATTACTAGGGAACCCACTTAGATACTGAGCTGCCATGGGCTATGTTTGTGCAGTGGTTCTAGGTTATATCCATGCATAGTCCTTGGGTGGAGTAACAGCATCACTAAAGTAGTTTGTACCCAGATTTTTGGTTCTGTTGCTCTCCTTGTGGAGCTCCTGTCCCCTCCAGGTCTTTCTATCTCTCCTTTCTTTCATAAGTTTCCCTGCACTCTGCTAAATTTGGCTATGAGTCTCAACTACAGATTTTATACCCTGATAGGTAGAGTCTTTCAGAGGCCCTCTGTGGTAGGCTCCTGTCTGTTCCCTGTTTTCTCCATCTTGTCCATTTGCCTTTCTGAATGAGGATTGATTATCTTACACAGGGTCCTCCTTCTTGCTTAGCTTCAGATGTACAGACGTTAGCATTATATGTCTAATATCCACTTACAAGTGACTATATACCATGTGTGTCTTTCTGCTTCTGGGATACCTCAGTCAGGATAATCTTTTCTAGTTCCCAACATTTGCCTGCAAATTTCATGATTTCCTTGTTTCTATTTGCTGAGTAGTATTTCATTGTATAAATATACCACAATTTCTGTATCCGTTCCTCAATTGAGGGACATCTAGGTTATTTCCATATTGTAGCTATTATGAATAAAGCTGCTACAAACATGGTTGAACACATGTCCTGGTTGTATACTTGAACATATTTTGGGTATATACATAGGAGTGGTATAGCTGGATATTGTGGTAGCACTATTCCTAATTGTCTGAGAAAGCATCAGATTATTTCCAAGTTTACATTACCACCAGCAATGAAAGAGGGTTCCTCTTTCGCCACATCCTCTCCAGTATGTATTGTCACTTGAGATTTTGATCTTAGTTATTCTGTGTGTAAGTTGAAAGTTCAATTTCATTTTGATTTGCATTTCCCTGATGACTAAGGATGTTGAGCATTTCTTTAACTCTTAATCTGCCATTTGATATTCCCTTATTGAGAATTCTCTGTTTAGCTCTGTACCCCATTTTTAATTGGATTATTTGATTTATTGTTGTTTAATTTCTTGAATTCTTTATATGGTCTGGATATTAGCTCTCTGTCAGATACAGGGTTGAAGATCCTTTCCCTGTTTGCAGGCTATCACTTTGTTCTGATGACAGTGTCTTATGCTTTACAAAAGCTTTTCAGTTTCATGAAGTCCCATTTTTTTTATTGTTGATCTTAGAGCCTGTGTTGTTGATGCTCTGTTTTCGAAATTGTCTCTCGTGGCAATGAGTTCAAGGCTCTTCCCCATATTTTCTTCTAGCAGATTTAGTGTGTATGGTTTCATGTTGAGGACTTTGATACACTTGGACTTTAGATTTTTGCAGGGTGACAAATATGGAGCTATTTTCATTTTTTACTTGTAGATATCCCTTTAAACCAGCACCATTTGTTGAAGATGCTATCTTTTTTTCCACTGTACGGTTTTGGCATCTTTGTCAAAATTAATTATGTGGGTTTATTTCTGGGTCTTCTATTTTATTCCATTAATTCACCATTCTGTTTCTGTCCCAGTACCATGCAGTTTTTATTACTGTTGCTCAATAGTACAGCTTAAGATCAGGGATATGGATACCTCCAGAAGATCACTTATTATAGAGGAATATTTTAGGTATTCTGGGTTTCTTGTTATTCCATATGAAGTTGAAAATTTTTCTTTCAAGGTTTGTAAATAATTGTATTGGTATTTTGATGGAATTGCATTGAATCTGTCAATTGCTTTTGGTAAAATGGCTGTTTTTAGCATTTTAATCCTGCCAAGCCATGAGCATAGGAGATCTTTTCATCTTCTGATATTGTCTTCTGTTTCTTTCTTCAGAGACTTGAAGGTTTTTTTTCATACAAGACTTAGGCTTACTTGGTTAGAGTCACACCATGGTATTTTATGTCCTTTGTGGCTATTGTGAAGAGTGTTGTTTCCCTAATTTCTTTCTCAGCCAATTTGTCTTTTGTATATAGGAGGGATACTGACTTTTGAAAGTTAATTTTGTATCTGGCCACTTTGATGAAGATGTTTATCAGTTGAAGGAGTTCCCTGGTAGAATTTTTAGGGTTACTCATATATAGTATCGCATCATCTGCAAATAGTGATACTTTGACTTCTTCTTTTCCAAGTTGAATCCCCTTAATGTCTGTTAATTGTCTTATTGCTCTAGCAACGACTTCAAGAACTATGTTGAAGAGATGTGGAGAAAATAGCCAGCCTTTCCTTGTCCCTGATTTCAGTGGGAATGATATAAGTCTCTCTCCGTTTAGTTTGATGTTCACTATAGGCTTGTTGCATATTGCTTTTACTATATCTAGGTAAGTGCCTTGTATCCCTGATCTCTCCATGACGTTAAACATGAATGGGTAGTGGATTTCATCAAATGGTTTTGCAACATCTGAGGAGATTATCATATGGTTTCTTTCTTTCAGTTTGTTTACATGGTGGATTACATTGATTGACTTCTGTATATTGAAACACTCCTACCTACCTGGCATGAAGCATGTTTGGCCATAATGGATGATATCTTTGATGTGTTCTCCTGGATTCAGTTTGTAAGTATTTTGTTGAGTATTTTTGCAGCAATGTTCATAAGGGAGTTGGCCTAAAATTCTCTTTCTTTGTTGAGTCTTTGTGACTCATGTTTTTACCGTATTTACTTTCTCCACCAATTTTTTCAAATAGAGTACATTCCACTAGTGATAATAATTTGATAATGTAAACATAGTTATCTTATAAAATCAGTAAGAAAAAAGGTAGAAAATGTGAAGTTATTTATTTGTCCTATCAGAAACCACATGTATCAAGGTGATGGTGGCTTCATGTATTGAGGTTGGTAATGTTCCTTCAGTTTCTATTTCGTGGAATAGTTTAAAGAGTATAGGTGTTAGTTCTTCTTTGAAGGTCTGGTAGTATTTTAAGTTGAAACCATCTGGCCCTGGTCTCATTTTGGATGGGAAACTTTTGATGATAGCTTTTATTTCCTTAGGGGATATATGACTATTTAATTTATTTACCTGGTCTTCATTCAGCTTTGGTAAGTAGAATCAATCAAGAAAATTGTCCATTTCATTTAGATTTTCAAAATTTGTTCTGTAGAGGCTTTTGAAGTAAGACCTAATGATTGTTTGGATTTCCTCAATGTCTATTGTTATGTCCCCTTTTTCATTTCTGATTTTCTTGATTTGGATAGTGTCTTTTTGCCTTTTAGTTAGATTGGCTAAGGGTTTGTCTCTCTTGTTGATTTTCTCAAAGAACCAGCCATTGGTTTCACTGGTTCTTTGAATTGCTTTATTTGTTTCTAATTTATTGATTTCAGCCCTGAGTCTATTTCCTTCACTTATTTAGTATAGTTTTTGAATTCTTTCAGGTAAGCCTTTGGCCACTCACACTTACAAAATTATATAGATCTATTTATAATCAATAAGATAACTTCATGGTTTCTTAAAAACTTGTATAATAAGCTGATTGTTCACTGATATTGTTTATTATTGTATATTATTTATTATTATTATTTATTACAGTTTATTCACTTTGTATCCCAGCTATGGCCCCTTCCTAATCTCCTCCAGTTTGCACCCTCCTTCCCTTTCTGCCACATGTCTCTTCCCAAGGTCACTGATAGGGTAGGTCCTCCTTCCCTACTATCTCACCCTAGCCTATCAGGTATCATCAAGACTGTCTGGATCATCTTTCACCATGGCCTAATAAAGCCATCTTACCAGGGAGAGGTGATCAAAGAGCTAGCCTAAAACATACTATATTTCAAAATTTATTCAACTTATTTATAGTTAGCATTGGTGTTTATTGTTGCTGAAGAAAATGTTGCAGTTAATTAGAAAATTGCTAGCATGATAATGTGACATAAAACCTGGTTTCACATTTTCATTGAATATTATATTTCATATTATAGTTTTAAAACTATGTTTCATTGGTTTTGCTTAATTCTTCCAAATTTCATACATGTTTTTACCATGTTTACTTTCTCCACCATTTTTTTTCAAATAGAGTACATTCCACTAGTGATAATAATTTGATAATATAAACATAATTATCTTATAAAATCAGTAAGAAAAGAGTTAGAAGATGTGAAGTTATTTATTTGTCCTATCAGAAACCACACACATGCATACACACAAGTTTGCTAGAAACAGTAGTTACATAATTAATTACAATACATCTTTCCAGTAAAAGACCCATGTAAAGAACAAAAGTAGGCAGAAATAATGACAAAATAATAACAGAGCTTATGACTAGTAATCTGACATCCAAGATAATGAAGTTGTAAAGAGGTTTTTTTATTTATTCTAGCTACAAAACACAGGGCCAATAATGTGAATTTAATGCAAAATAATTCATTATAATATCTTTTGTTTATTTCAACATCATTCTATATAATCAGCAATTTTTAGTTCACCCATATGCCTGACATTCATATTCTTGCATCCTTCTGTCCAAATCACACGTGGATCCATTAACAAAGAATAAGTGAACAAAACACCTCATAATGAACATATTGAGCAGGGTCTGTCACTAACAAGCTAGCTCATGTTCAGGGTCTAATGCGTCTCAATTATTCCTGGAGTTCACATTCACATGTGCTATTGAGATGATCTCACTGAGGTTTAAAGAACAGACACAGAGTGTTTTTCTTTTTCATTGTCAGCCCAGTTCTTAGTGCATTGTATCACACAACATCAAATATTTTTTGCTTTCATGTTACAGATAGTAGATGACAAGTGACCCACACTTATTTGTTTTCTTTTTAATCTTTGAATTTTAAAGACAAAGATATAAAGTCAGGCTGTGAGGACCTAGTGAGTAGGAATTTGAGCAGACTAATATGCTAGGTAGCAAAATGGTCTATGTAACTTCAGAGAACTTCCTACAACAACAAATGCAGCAAACTACTATTCTTTGAATTCACAAATATTAGTGTTTTATAATGTCTTTATTTAGTTAAAACATATTCAAAGATCATCCTGAGTGAGGTATCTCAGGAGCAGAAAGACACAAATGGTATGTTCTCACTTATATAGTCATATAAGATACGACAAATATACTAAAATATGTGCACCTAAAGAAGATAAACAGGAAAGAGGACCCGGGGTAAGATGACCAATCCTCATTTAGAAAGACAAATGGGATGGACATTGGAAGTAGGAGAAAACAAGAAACAGGACAGAATCCTACCGCAGAGGGCCTCTGAAAGACTCTACCTAGCAGCTTATCAAAGCAGATGCTGAGACTCATAACCAAACCTTTGGCAGAGTACAGGTAATCATTTGATAAGAGGATGAGTTAGCATGATCTGAATAGGACAGGAGCTCTGCAAGGACCAAATATGTCAGGACATGGGGGTCCTCTATAAGACTGTTTCTCCAACCAAGGACAATGTATGGGTATAAACTAGAACCCCTGCTCAGATGTAGCCCATGGTAGCACAGTACCCAAGTGTATTTCCCTAGTAAGGGGAACAGGAAACATTTCTGACATGAACTCAAAGAGTGGCCCTTCTACCGGTCCCCCACCCCAAGGAAGAAACTTGCTAGGCCACAGAGGAGGACATGGCAGCCAGTCCTGAAGATACCTGATAAGCTAGGGTCAGATGGAAGGGGAGGAAGACCTCCCCTAGCAGTGGACATGGAAAGGGACAAGGAGGAGATGAGGGAGGAAGGGTGGGGTTTGCAGCAAATGAGGGAGGGTCTATGGCTGGGATACAAAGTATATAATCTGTGATTACTATTAAAAAAATAAAAAGTAATCTTCTACAGTCAGTTCTCTTTTTAGCTCCTACACCATTTTTTAAGTGGATTACTTGGTTTCTTGCTTTTTAACTTCTTGAGTTCTTCATATATACTGGATATTAGCCCTCTGTCAGAAGTAGGATTGGTAATGATCCTTTCCCAATCTGTAGGCTGTCATTTCGTTCCGATGGCAGTGTCCTTAGCTTTACAGAAGCTTTTCAGCATCATGAGGTCCCACTTATTGATTGTTGATATTAGAACCTGTGCTGTTGGTGTTCTATTCAGGAAGTAGTCTCCTGTGCCAATGAGTTCTAGGTTCTTCCCCACTTTTTCGTCTAACCGGTTTAGTGTGTCTGGATTATGTGGAGGTCTTTGATCCACTTGGACTTTAGCTTTGTTCAAGGTGATAAATATGGTTATATTTTCATTTTTCTGCATACAGATAACCAGTTGGACCAGAACCATTTGTTGAAGATGCTGTCTTTTTTTCCATTGAATGGTTTTGGTTTCCTTGTCAAAAATCAAGTTTCCATAGGTGTGTGGGTTCATCTCTGGGTCTTCTATTCGGTTCCATTGATCCATTATTCTGTTTCTATGCCAATACCATGCAGTTTTATTACTATTGCTCTGTAAAACAGCTTGAGATCAGGGATGGAGATACCTCCAGATGATCTGTTGTTGTAGAGGATTGTTTTGGAGATTCTAGGTTTTGTTTTTTGTTTTTTGTTTTTTGTTTT
>JAQQSO010007074.1:0-10872 GCA_028658305.1 Pachyuromys duprasi | reverse complement strand
TTCGGATGACAGTGTCCTTTGCTTTACAGAAGCTTTTCAGCTTCATGAGGTCCCACTTATTGATTGTTGATCTTAGAGCCTGTGCTGTTGGAGACTACTTCATGAAGAGTGGTAAGTCTTAACAGGAGTGATAAAACTGTTGCAGAATTCCTGGACGATCATCTGCTGACAGATTCCGTGTGGCTCCCTGACAAGCTCTGCCTTTTGCAGTGTAACCATAGCAGAAACACTGATCCTGGTCTCTAAACCCATAAGGACCCAGTGCTTGGCCAAGGAGAAATGATGGGGGTATTGAATGAAAGTGGCACTATAAAATGGGATTTGTAGTGAACCAGGAAGTAAATCCAGAAAAAAAAATCCCAGTCTTTGAGGTCATCTATCCCCAGACTTCAGGAAGTTTGGAGAAAAGATAAATCAGTTCCAGTGTCACCAGCTACAAATGACAAATGGGCTCCTGGAGGACAGGAGAACCCACTCTGACATTCACCTTGATGATGAAAAGAATTTTCTGTAAAGAGATGAGTTTCGTAAATACAGCATGGGCGGCTGTATCAGCTCACATTCTAAAATGACCCCCACCACACACACACACAATACAGACATGCATGAACTAGGACACATGGAAGATTTCTGACACTTTTAGAAGAATGAAGGAGTAAAGGAGGAATGATCTGAGGCTTGTCCAAAGAGCCAAAGGCGATGAAGGGATGTGTTCTGCTGGGAATGATAATCTTCACTGCCTAGTCAGAAGACAAAAGAAACAGAGCAGTCTGATTCCTTTCTGCCTCTATTTTCACCATAGGAAGAAAAGACAGAACCTAGCATGTTTGAGGAAGAGCCAAATTCTATGAAGAAATATTGATTTCCTGAACTAATTCTAGACTCATCGTATTATTTTCCAGAACTCTTGAAAAGCCTGAATATACAATCACTGAATTGCCACCAAGAGAAAAATGCTGGAGACATCAGAGACTCAAGAACAGCACTGCTTTTCAGGATGTGGGTCAGTCCACAGTATCACGTGCCAATGGCTCATTAGTCGATATGTGTGGCTGTAAAGAAAGAAAAGATGTAACTGGACAGCAGTCCAACCTTCCTCCAGTGCGCATCATGCAAAATGAACTTCGCTGGTCTGTGACCAACCAGCACACAGGAAAGCCAGGAGAGAAGACACTGTGTGGGTTCCCACAGCATCAGACCAAGGCCCTCAAGCAGCAGCTTCACAGATGGAGTGAGAAATATGAGTCAGGTTTAACCACTTTAAACCAACAAATACACAGTAAGCACAGGTGAGAGTCAGCAAAGAATGAGGTGGTTCAGAAAGCTTACAAACAACTGGAGAACCAGATGTGCTGGAGAAACGACTCAGCAGTTCGGTGCACTGGGGCTTCTTTCAGAGGACCTGGGTATCATTCCTACATGGTAACTCACAGCTGTCTATAACACAAGTTCTAGATGATCTGATGCCCTCTTCTGGCCTCCACACGGCCATGGTGCACAGACATAATGCACAGGCAAAGAAAATATCCATATACATAAAAATAAAGAAAACATTATTTTAAAATTTAAAAATAAAAGTGAGGGGTTGGGGATTTAGCTCAGTGGTAGGGATCTTGCCTAGCAAGTGCAAGGCCCTGGGTTCGGTCCTCAGCTCTGAAAATAAAAAAAAAAAATACGAGTGTGGTGGCACCGGCCTTTATTCTCAAGACGCAGATGCAGATAGATTTTTGTGAGTTAAAGTGTAGCCTGGTCTACATCTGCAAAGGCTACACTGTGAAATCTTATCTCAGATAAAGGAGCTAGGGAAAGAAAACACAGAAATATTTCAGGGCCTTACAGAACCTTGGAATGGTGGTGGTATAGTTTTTGCTTGGCTTAACTTTGGGGAGGGAATGTGCTTCTTTATGAATCAAATGAAAGCTTCAGTAGGTACACATACACATAATACACACATATCACACACACACACTAGACCTTTAACGTCTTCCTGTGGAAGAGAAATCTCTGCTTAAAAGGTTCCCTGTCTTTGGTTCTGTCCTACAAACATCTTTGTCGTGGCCTTAAGTGAAGGATTTAGGGAGATCAGTGATACTGTGAAAGAGCAAGCAAGGATCAGGGTACAGCCAACAATTCTGAGCAGATAACTCCTGCCTCTATTAGAGAAAGCAATCTCAAGTTTATGCCTAAAAGTTTGAGCAAGCTGAGCAAGAAAAACTAAAGTTAGGGACCCTAACCACTCTTTTAAATGGCAAAGGATAGTATGTCACTGTGGCAAACCCACATCTTAATACCATAGTTGTAGAGTCAGGTTTACCTTCTGACAACCAAGTTATTTTTCAGTGCAATTAAAACAGGTGCCTTGGGTTGGAACTTGGGGGGATCGCCAGTAGGTATACAATAAATTTATTGATAGCAAATAGTTCAGTAATGAGAACTAGGGGACACCTGAGAAGTTCTTCCACCCATGTCTGGCTGAAGACAAGCCCACTGCTGTACAGACTTTGTGCAGGCATCAGGGGCTGTTGCAAATGTATGCTTGCTAACATTGATGGCTCCAGTTAAACTAAATGGGTCAAAACCAAAGTTCATGAATGTGGCAAAGGGACTGGCAGGGATGGGAGTAGAATTGATGGGGATGGGAGTGAGATAAGAGACAGGAATAGGAGAAGGGGAAAAAAAAACAATACATTATATACATATGTAAAATTATCAAGAAACAAAATCTATCATGAAAAACAACGTAAGAAACAATGGCTTGGGGGCCCTTTCTACATAACTCCCTACAGTCTGAATTCCTGGCAGACCCTTTACTTCTCTGTGTTCCTTGCTGTCCTCATTTCAATGTGGACTTCTAAAACAGGGGTTGTAATGTAGAATCGTGTAGTGATTTCTGGAGAGCCTTTCCTATCACTGATGGGGCAGCTGCATGCCAGGAGGTTACTGCGTTTAGGAGTATTGCCCAGAAACTTAAGGGCTTTTCAAAAACTTAAGGTAGAAAGGTGGATTGCCTAAAAATATTCCACCTGGATTTAGTAGCAATAATGCTTGTTATTACATTTTTGTCGTCATTACAACATTGTCATTACATATTGTCATTACACTTTTATTTAGATCCTAGGAATGAACATATATAATGGGAAGTGCCTGAATTTTTTTAACATGAATTTTTATTTAACTTGTTTTTGTTTGTTTGTTTGTTTATTCTTTGGTTTGGTTTAAATTTTGGATTTTTTTTTTTTGAGACAGGGTTTCTCTGTGTAATAGCCCTGGCTGTCCTGGCCTCATTTTGTAGAACAGACTGGCCTTGAACACACAAAGATCTGCCTGCCTCTGCCTCCCAAGTGCTGGATTAAAGGTGTGCGCATGCTGGGCCACACTTATTCTTATAGTCTCACTCTCTATTCATGCCCTACTTCTACTCTCCAGCTTCTCCTTCTTATAGCCCTCCCATGAACTGGTACTAGCTTGCACATTTTCTAGGTGTTATAAGATGCTTTACCTTATATCTGGAACAAAATAAGTACAAATTGAAGTATGCTTATCAAGTTGGAGAGTGATAAAAAGTCAGAAACAACAGCTAATTAAAATGGTGTCTACTGGTAGGCTGATAACTATAAGAATGAAATTCATCAGGAATTAAAGCTAATAATATACAGTGATAACTGAGATTTTTTTAAAGATTTATTTATTTAGCATTTATACAGCGTTCTGCCTGCAGGTGTGCCTGCACACCAGAAAAAAGCACCAGATCCTTATGGGCTACCTTGTGGTTGCTGGGAATTCAACTCAGGACTTTTGGAAGAATAGCCAGTGCTCTTAACCTCTGAGCCATCTCTCCAACCCTGATACCTGTTTCTTATTCTTTTTTTTTAAATAATTTATTTGATTTTATGTGCATTAGTGAGAAAGTCCCAGATCCCTTGGAACTGGAGTTACAGATAGTTATGAGCTGCCATGTGGGTGGTGAGAAATGAAGCCTGGTCCTTTACGAAGGACAGACAGTGCTCTTAACCACTGAGCCATCTGTCCAGCCCCTTATTCTTAAAATAATAGCAGTGTTTGCTGAAAACATAACAAAATGTCTTAGGGAACCACAAGCATAAAGACGACAAAGACATCCCCATTCAAAAGTGCAGATTCTTTCTCTCCACTTTCTAGTCAACCTCAGAGTTTGTACGATCACCTTCAGCCTAATGCTTCTCATTATCCGTGAGTCATTTTAATATGCGCACTATGCATGAACTGAGTGGGACAGTTGGAGCCCTTTTCAGAGTTTTGCTTGAAATAATTCAGTCTGTTAAAATCATGACTTACAGAATAATCAATAGGACATACTGACCCAAAAAGAAGGAATATTACAATGAAACATCCCAACAGCATTTTTGTAATTTAGAATAAAATTTTAATGCAAAAGTAGTTTATAAACATTATTTACATCATCACCATTTCTAATAACAAACCTAAACAGCCTATCTTGGGCTATTCTGGTATTCTTCTCATAACTTGTCTGTCAAAAAAAAATGCCAGTCTTCACTATATGTATAATTTCATAATGTATGTTCCACATTCTCATTGTCCAAGTTTTACATGCCAATTCTTTTTCTAAATGAAAGCGTAAGTCTTTAACAATTCAAGATAAATAACTAAATGGAGTATATCTAGCCAAAAGAATAAAATATTTCTAACATTTTCACTCAAAACACTAGTTGATAATAGTAAGAATAAATAACACCATTATCACATACTCCAGGAAAATCAGGGAGATGTGATGTGATTAACAGAATGATAATAAGGACAGTTCTTAGTGAGAAGAATTACAGAAAGCTGGGCAATTAAAGCCTGAGGAGTTGCACAGCCACAGACTCACAGCGTTGCCAAACTTAGCTTTAATGGTTAAAGCCAAAACTTTAAACTCATTCTCTAAGGTACTCCCTTCAGTTTCAGGCTATTACTCATCCTTGGAGCTTTTTACAATCTAAGAACACAAAGTAACGCATAAACTACAAGGCAGAATCAGGTTAAATACTAACACTTCCAGAACACAGTTACTGTTGCTAAATCTAAGAGTGTGACTTGGATCCAGTTAGTGAATGACTCAATCATCCCTGAACTTAACATTACTTAGCACTCAGTAAAGCAGAATGTTCACCGTCCTTCATCTTTCAAGTGTTCTCCACTCTCTAGTTTCTATGGAGCAGCAAGTAAAGTGCAGTCCTGTTCATTTCAGTAAGAAAAAATTAAAATGGTATGTTTGGTTTTCCTGATTTAGTGTGAGGTAGCCATAAAAATACAAGGCCCATAGACCTATAGGATAGGAAGGTCATGCTAAAATCTATATTCCTAGGGAAGATATACAAGGAGGAGGACCCAGGTTGGTATGATCAATGCGCGTTTAGATGAACAAATGGGATGGACATTGAATGGAGGAGAAAACAAGCAACAGGACAGGAGCATACCAAAGAGGGCCTCTGAAAGAATCAATATAGCAATGTACCAAAGCAGATATTAAGACTCACAACCAAGCCTTCGGCAGAGGGCAGGAAATAATAATAAAAATAGGGGAAGTTAGTAAGACTTGGGGAGAACAAGAGCTCCACAAAGACCAAACTGAGCAGGGCACAGGGGTCTTTTACAAGACAGTTTCTCCAACCAAGGACCATGTATGGATATGGCCTATAACCCCTGCTCAGATGTGGCCCATGGTAGCTCGGTGTCCAACTGAAGACCCTACTAAGGGGAACAGGGACTGTTTCAGTCATGAACTCTATGGCTGGCTCTTTGACCCTCCCCCATACACGCCAGGGAGCAACAGCCTGGCTAGATCCCAGGGGAGGACATTGCAGCCAGCCCTGAGGAGACAAGATGAATGGGGTCAGATGGAAGGGGAAGAGGTCCTCCCCTGTAGGTGGTCTTGGAGGGGGTGGGGAGGAGATGAGGGAGGTATGGGTAGAGTGGGAGGGAATGAGGGAGGGGGCTACACCTGGGATGCAAAGTACCTAACCTGTGATTGATATAAAAATAAATAAATTACATTAAAAAATACAAAGCCAACAAACTTCATAACAAAATGCCCTTTCCCTCCCTGTAGGTCCATTTCTAAAACTGTATCATTCAGCCCACAAAAATCTACACACATCTGTCACATTCTCCACTATGACTTGAGCATTAAGATCAAACTGCCTATCCATTAACATAAACAGAAGAGAAGTGCAGTGAGCTTTTCCAGCTTTTACTGATTTTTTTTTAACAAGCAATAGCAACATATAATAAGCATCACTAGAGAAAGCAAGGAGCTCTTAAATCCTTGCCTACTTGACATGTGCAGCTCATCACTGAAACTCAACAAGGTATTTAAGTTAAAGTCTTATCTTTTTAGTTTCTTTTTTAGATTATAATATCTAATTACAACATGTCTCCCCTTCCTTTCCTCCCTCCAATTTCCCTTCTAAAGAAAAGTAGGAATAACTAGTTGATATAATTTACAACCCCAGCACTTGAGAAGTTGAGACTGAAGAATTAGCAGAGGCAGGGTGGTCCTCCTGAGCTGCTGGATGTATCCCAGGCTAGCCTAAAAACCAACCAACTAACAAACAACAAAATGGTGTCAATACATCGTAAGAGAAACTTCTGCCTACATGATCCTTATGCTATGTGTTTTAATGGTTTCTATGATTTAAAAAAAAAAAGACAACAAACAGTGCTACAAAGAGAATTCTAGATATGAAGTCATACATTAAATTCCTGGCCTTGAGACTAGTTAAGACTGTGTTCTTATGTAAAGCACAGAAAATCAATCTCTAAAATGCCAAAGTGAAAGGGTAAACAATGCCTAATAATCATCCCACCCCTTCCCCCCCAAAGTTGTAAGTTGGCCTTGTTTCCTGAATATTCTGAAAACAAGTCCATACAGGATAAACATTATTGGACAGTGACTTTTTAATTATTCTGTCTCATTGACACACTAGATCAATCTGTCCTTTATTACTGGGCACACGCTGCCAAATGCAGCACATCGTTTTAATTCTGTGCCAAACAGTTTATCTCCTCTGCCCCACTCTCAGTAGCTGGCACACCAATTTTCTCCTAACAGTGCAGTTGGACCCACAAGGGCAGGTTATGTGTGGTCAATCTATAGCCTTTACATATTTCACTAACTAATATGGCTTGTATCTGGCTGAGCCAGAAACAGCCAGCATTAAAAGGCACAGCTGAAGATAAAACAGTCCAAGGGAAGTGGGAGGAAGCTAGTCACAGTAATAAGGGAATTACAGAACAGCTAGGAGCACATTATTGCAGCTCAGCATAGGACCTGACAATGGCCGCAAATACAAAGCCACCAGAGAGAACCACAGAAACACATTTTTACTTTCTTACACCAACTCATGATAATGATGTCAATCAAGTAGAATGGGCAGAACATTTCTAAGCTTAGAAACTGGTGCTTATCTTGTGAAATACCTGGCTCAGAAACTCAAACATCATTTAATGAGCATCTATTATGTGCCTGCCATGCATCATGCCATATGCTGGTGATACAGAGATAAGTTATGATGAGGTCATAGGAGGTACCCAAGTCTTTCATGGAGAAGACAAGCAGGCAGATAAATCATTCTATGGTGAGGAATGCTATGATAGGGGAGAGATCCATGGAGAGAACAGAAAGGGCTCCATGAAGAGCACAGAGAAGACACTCCAGGTAGCAGAGCTGTCAGGGCGAAGGCATGGAGGACAAAAAGGCTGGAAGCTATTTGAGAAATGTGAAGATATATTACTTGGGAAAGACTTAGGGAAGCACAGGAGTGGAAAGGGATCAGAAAAAAAGGTTTTAAATGTTTAATTAAATGCAACAATGAACCTAATTTTGAAATGAGAATCAGAAGTGACAATTGCTCACTTAAACAACAGCAGAACTTTAAAAAAAAGAAAAATAAAGAAATGTAATTTTCTTCTTTCTTGAGAAAAACTCACAGGTTCACCTTAGCTAATGTCACCAGGATAGTTTGTTGTTTGATTTTTGTTTAATTTCTCCAAAAAAGGAATATTTTTAAATTGTGGCTTCTCTTAGTCTTATCAGTTTTTGACTATGCACCTGGCCTCCTCCAGAGGACTCGTAACAGGCTGCTGGTATATTTGAATATATTCTAATTTTAGTAGGCTACCATGTGCAGCATGCTCAAGCTACAAGAGTGACAGATGCAAATGAGCTTAGAAGAAACAAAACCACTAGCCTGGAAGAGATCAGTGAGAAATGTTCATTGCTTTTCCTCTCATATAGTTCATGCTAATGTCATTTATGAAAGCCATGACTGTAAAATGCTTTCTTCATTCAGAGATATTCATGAACAATAACAGCACACCCTGGAGATTAACTCCTTAAAAAACACACACACACAGTTAATTTAAAATGCTAAACAATCTTGCATAAGCCCAGTTATCCCTTCAGTATTTGTAGAGTTGATCCATATTTGAAGTGGAAAAAAATAACACTTTTGACTAGGTCTCTGAAAGGAGTGAGGAAAGCCAGTATTATTTTTGGTGGGAATGACTTTAAAATCCCAAGCTAAATTCTTAACACAAACATAGGATGAATTGATAAGTAGGCCAGAAGTTGTTTGTTAACTAAAAGAGGAAATGGAATTTTTATCCCTTTTGCAGCAAGATGGTTTTATAAGAGCCTTCTTGGTTTGTGTCAATCACATTGTACTTATTTAATAAGCATTTCAGAAGATATAATAGGTAAAGATTACAGAACCATCATGGCATGTTAAAAATAAGACCCTCTGGCCTACTGTCTCTTCATGTGAATAGAATCTATATTCTCAATTGCAACCAGATGACTGTATGAGAAATTATGAGCATGAGTTTTCAAAAGCTGACTCAAAAGAGGGAATCAACAGAGCATTTGACTAGCATTTTATTTAGGGAGCAAGCTCTGTAGGAACAGCTGCTGGTCGCGGCCACCTTTCTTCATTATTTATTTCAGTAACTGAGAGACTGCTGTGTGTCCACACACTGTTCCTACTCCAGTCTACTACCTAGCTGTAGACAGCCAAGCAGACAGACAGGAAGATTCTCAGGGACACTAAGTTCAAATTCGCTAAGTTCAAACTCCAACACGTGTGGACATGGGTACCAACCACACTCTGGAATCCTACCATTCTCCCTCTGAAACAATTCCTCATCTAACTGGGAGACTCAAGAACAGCTGGCCCCAGCTAGAGAGCTTCCATAGTGTTATAAAGCAAAATAGAGGCTACCAGGAAAGAGAAGGCATGAATGGTCTTACCCAGGCTGGATCCTGAGCACTACAGTACTGACCTGCCAAGGGGCAATTGTATGACTGCTGTAGGGGGGTGGAGAGTTTGGGGGTTGGGAGTAAATAACCAAGTGCTTTTTCACTGAATCATGCTCTATAGGAAGGAATTCATAGTGCTGAGTAAACCTGGTCAAAAGCCTATG
The DNA here is from genome assembly GCA_028658305.1 of Pachyuromys duprasi. Taxonomy (NCBI): domain Eukaryota; kingdom Metazoa; phylum Chordata; class Mammalia; order Rodentia; family Muridae; genus Pachyuromys; species Pachyuromys duprasi. Next base: position 1,413 of record JAQQSO010007074.1, on the reverse strand, counting down.
GCTGGGGAGGTCATGGGATATAAGAGGAACTTCCTGTTTTGCTAAATGGCCATATTGCCAAACTTCCTTCTAAATCTTTATGCTTATACACATACATTCTGCAGCTCTCAATGGTGGTCACAGAGGCTTTTTCCAGTGGGCAGCAGTTGCTACAAAGACCATTAACTAGTCAATGCACTCAGGATAAACAATGGTGAGTGTTTGGGGGTACACTGTATATTTTTATCAACTTCTTTGCCCACATCACCAAAAAAAAAAAAAAAGAGGAAAGAGGAAGAACCAGAGGATAGGGAGAAGAGCTGTGGAATACTGTCTTCAGGACATGATGTGGCTGGGACAGCCTGCAGTACAGCGAGCCAGAGAGTAGTACTCTACAATAAATTCACAAGACGTAAAGAGTAAGCAAGCAAGCACAAGATGTCGAATAAAAATCTAGCAATCACCTTCGCTTGTCATCGAAGTCACAAAGTTACAATTACAAGACAGTATTTTTTTTACCTACCAAATTATCAAAAACATGTTTGAAATACTATATTCATGTTGTCAAGAGCTCAAAGTTATACTTGTACATGTCACTGTGGGTACCGCTTTTATAGATAAGAACACAGACCAGAACTTTTTAAAATGTGTTGTGTATATGCACACATGCATACACACAAACACACCACAATGGTCGGGGATGGGTGATCAAAGAAAGATATCCAACAAAGCATCAGGAAAAACAAAAAACAAGAGAAAAATGAAACAATAGATTTTTAATATAAACTTTACCATAACAATATATCTTTCTTTGGGGAAATTTTTGGAGATACTGCAAAGCACATTTAATGTTTTATATGCTGAAAATGTATGTAAAATAGTCTTAATTTTATGAAAAGAAAATAAAGATGTGTCCAAACAGGAATTAACAAAATTCGGCCAACACTCTGGTGACTTCACTCTCCCCTAAGGTTCCTTGGCTTTGGGCAGTAAGATTCTCCACATTAATTCTATTCCATCCTCATTCCAATGTCTTTGGACCTTTGAGCCATGAGAATATGTAAAATACCTAGTAAACTACCTGAACTCCCACCATATGTAAACATCTACAGCAGTAAGACTAAACACAAAGAAAGCTCCCACAGGGTTAGTGTCACAAACTTCACAGCCTAAAACAGTACGTGGCTGCATTATTTGTAATAGCCAGAACCTGGAAACAACCCAGATGTCCCTCAGTTGAGGAATGGATACAGAAATTGTGGTACTTTTACACAATGGAATACTACTCAGCAATTAAAAAGAAGGAACTCATGAAATTCGCAGGCAAATGGTGGGACCTGGAAACGATCATCCTGAGTGAGGTATCCCAAAAGCAGAAAGAAACATATGGTATATACTCACTTATATAGACCTATAGGATAGGAAGGTCATGCT